>JAATLQ010034851.1:0-25114 GCA_013421005.1 Heliconius erato x Heliconius himera | reverse complement strand
TTTTTTATTGTATTTGAGTATTATATAAATAATCACATGCACTTGCAAAAACATAGCACAACACATTTCATTTTAATTCTTTTAAATAATTATTTTACTTTGATGATATTAATAATGTAGCTGGTTTTGTTTAGTTTTTTTGTTAATATTTTAATATGATTACGTTATTTATAAGTTTTTGCATTTAAATTAGTTAGATATTTTCAAAAACAATTTCATAAATATATCTAATAAGCATTCGTATAGTTCAAGCGGGCGAAGCCGCGTCCGGGTCCGCTAGTATTTTATATAATAAAGTAAACAAAATTGAATTGTTAGTGGAAATTACCTTCATAAATATACACAGTTACAGGCTAGGTACAGTTAAGTTTAAATGGTAATTAATTCAACACAGAGATAAAGAACAATTTGATCTTTAAAGAGATATCAAGCAAATACATAGATTTTTTGGTTCGTTCGTTCGTTTGAAATAAATCTGTATAAAAATGCCTAAAAACATCCTTTCATAGTATGTGTAACTAATTTAAAAACTGTACATGAGTTAATATGCAAACATTATAGTTATTTTACAAAGAATATTATGAATCCTTACCCAAATCAATAATTTAACATTTAAGGCTATTTCTGAAGCAGGACATTAAATTATTAAGTGACATCAACACATTTAACAGAGCAAAAACATAACATAGGTAAAAAGAACGTAATGTTACAAAAATATATACATATAATAAATAATTAACTTTATGTTATTTTATGAATCAAAAATTCTTATAGAAATTATCATATTAGAAGTCATTAGAGTTGTCACTCAATTCTGCTTATTAAATCAATAATCATGTATTTTAAGCGGGCGGAGCCGTGGGCGGGCCGCTAGTCAATAATATTGCGTAGTATGCGGCGCCAAATATTGAAGATTATTTATTGGCAATATTGTATTGACAATAATATTGTGCGTGTGTGGCTAGCAAGATACACACACAATACTACTTTTATTCAATGTGTAATAAAATTAGGTGCATGAGAAGTACCCTAAAGGGTTCTTCTCTTCATTTTTTTCAGAATTTTTAGATAGCGTTGACTTTTTATTTTCTGATAACTACACGACCTTGAAATAAACAGTCTCGACAGATATAGAAGCAGAGGAACAACGAATAAATAATATTTTGGTTAGATCTTTTTATTGTAAATTTATTTTCATTACAAATCTTAAAATTGTTATAAAAATACTAATGAATTATTGTATTTTACTTTTACTTTTCTACATTCTTGTTTTAGTTACATTTGTTGTTTTTTGCTTTCCTGAAGCTGGCAACTCTGTTCGTAACATCATCTTGACTGCTGTGATCCTTTGGGTATATGTGTTCTGTGGTCCTGTCTTGCTTTTAACGCGGGAAATATTGTAAATATCTAGTAAATACTATTTTTCGCAATTTCAAACATAATATTTATATTGGTAATTTATTATTCAGTTCAGTTGTGACTTGTGAGTGCTTAAAACATGTAATTTGTCGCTTAAATTTTTCCCTTTTAGATGTAATTTAAATGTGTTTTATTTGCTTGTCTTTCGAATTGTTTACATTTATAATTTCGATTTCTAGAAAATGGATAAATAAAAGAAATATCACTAATCTAATAATATCATAGTGTGATTAGCAAATATAGTCTTGGGCACCTGAAATCAAATCAATCAAAATGCCGAAACAATTAAGTCTTAAAAAGGTAATATGTATTAAATATAAAAAGTATTAAATATAAATAAATTAATATTTAATACTTTTTATAATTAGAATAATTTTTAACATATTAATTATTGCTATCATTTTGTTTATCTTTTTTTTCTGTAAAGTTCTTTCTTGCTTACAGACTCAGAATGCTGAAATTAGAAGCCAAAAATCTATCACAACATTTTTTAAAACTGCTAACAAAGATAATTGCAATGGAAATGTAAAATGTCAAGAATCAGATAAGCCTGATTTAAAATATGTGAAAAGAAAAGCATTATCTCCTGAGAACTCACAACTTAGTACAGACAATCCTACTAAAAAATATAAAACAAATAACATAATAAGTGATGGTAAAATCTTTAATATTTTTTTATATATTAACAATAGAAAAATATTCTTAATAAAAAGTAAATTACATTTTTAGCTATGGGTGATGTTTCAGTAAATGTTTAGATGTTAAAATAAGATCAACTCTAAAATTGTAATGGTGTATCCTTTTACTGAGAAGTATTACCTTACAATAAATTAAAAAAGAAATGAGTATCTTGATACTGGTTTTCTTTGTCTAACAACTGGTCATGCAAAATAAAGTAAAAAGCTGAGAAAATGTATGAATCTTATTTACAAATATCTTTATTTTCAGCAACTCATGAGGACTTTTTAGTAAACAGTTTAGATATTAAGATAGAATCAACTCCAAAATTAAATGAGAATAGCAGCCAAATACTTACACAAGAAAAAGAAAATAATGGATCTGATAATAGTGATTGTAAAGTATCTCCTAAAAAAATTAAATCACCTATGAAAAGTCCAAAAGGTATTTTCATTTATTATAAATACTTAAATATAGTACAGTCATGTACACTTTTAATGTTTGCGTTATAAAAATTGATCACTTTGTTTCATTCTTTAGGTAAATTATCTCCACTTAAATTAAGAAATGAAAATCTAAGTCCAAGTGTACTTATACCTATTGGAAAAGAGCAACAAAGTATAAAAAATGAAAATTTGTTTACAATGTTTGAGGACGATGAATGGGACCTTAATGATGTAGAGGTATAGTTATATTTTAGACTTATTTATGTACAAATAAAGTAACATACAAAATACACTAGAACAAATTAAGCATATAACAGTCATTCAGCAAATATAAGTTTCTTTTTTTGAAAAAAAATAATAAATTCTTGAAAATAAAATCGCAAATACAGCCCAGCCATTAGATCTGTTCTCATGTTTTTTTTTTTCATAAATATAGCTCAATTGTAGGCCTTTTGTAACATATTAGGTTATTAGTAATTATTATTTAATTATTAACGAGTTACGTATGCTGCAGTTGGAGGGTTAAGAAAATACGATTTTTATACTTAAATATTAAGAATAAAATTTTAAATTAAAATACACAAATTTTATCTAAATCTATACTATATCTAAGACTACTGCCTTCAATGTTGGAAAAACAGTAATCTGCTTAAACCTAGATTAATCTAATTTATATATAATTGTCCTCAATTTTGGAGAAACAATATTGAATCTAAACCTAACTAAATCTCACTTAACCTACGACTTAATTACTCCACGATGGAATAATAAATGTGGGAACAGAAGAAATTCCTTTTCCACCAGCGCTGTTCACCTGATCTTCTCCTTTGTCAGCATATTGTGGCGCTCGGCCGCCTATCAGACGGACATATTATAATATTAAATAAGTTTTCCCCCTGAGACACCGAGTGCTAAATAACAAACGAAATAACAATAATAATTTATTATTGTTATTTCGTTATTTAAAGCTAACTAAGAATTACACTGATGTTATATAGCTTATAGCACTCCTGGAAAATGCAGTTTTTATACAATACAAATACTGACCAATAGTTCCAGAGACCTTAATGTTTAAACAAACAAATAAACTCTCGCTTTACTTTTTTTATTGATAAACTTTTACTGTACCTATGTCTATTTTGCAGTTTCTCTTTGTGTAGGACCCTATTCTCTATTCTGTGAAATTTCGAGTCGATTATATTTTAAGCTTAGTATGGTAGGAGGGTCTTTTTGAATCTTGGAAAAAATAAGTAAAAAAAAATACTATGATTGTTCCTGAAATGGGTTCTTGATGTTTCAATAATCTATCAATAACAGAACAGGGTTTTACTGGTGAGCAAGATATGCAGTATGTAAAGGGGTAGGATGAATCTATATATATATATATATATATATATATATATATATATATATATATATTTAAAAAATCAAATTATTTCAATACAAATACGAGACATCCTATTTTCAGATATTTTATAAATTTGTTTTATTTCATGCTATTAAATTATATTTTTAACTTTAGCTAGCCGATACCTTGGATTTAAGTGTAATGCAAAGGTGTGAAATCACTTCCATTGAACAACATCATAACAAAATAGAATTAAAACTTAAAAATGATGCCAATCACACAGGGTCGTGTTTCGTCGATGGTATATGGTAAATATTATACGTATCCTCAACTTTTTGGATCCTTTTTCGAGGCTTCACGTTTTATCCCGCATATATCAGGGTAAACCGGGAAAATCTTTTATAAATATATGTTTAAAGTACAGCCTCAACTCGTAGACTCGAAGATTTGTTGGTTGTGTGGTGCAACTCAATGCTGTACGTCCTATCACAGTGGGAAAATGGAAATAATTACATCAAGTAAATATTATACCTGCAATTGTCGCAAACTTAAATAATTTACACTTTTAAGTGGGTTTTTTTTATATTTATTTGTAATTTGCATGAAATTTATACCTTATAGTATTTCCATTTCTTCACTCTGGTGTCGAGGCCAAGCGTGGCGTTGAGATCCGCCACTCAACAATGCAACACAACTCAATGCCTCCAGAACTCGGCGAAAAGTGAGTACCGGAGTGTCTTAACACCAAGTTCCCTCTGCCTACCCTGCTATGTGCGGGATACAGCGTGAAGCTGATTTATTTGATTATTTTCTTTAAAAATATAAGGAATATACATAGTTTTATTTTTTCCAGGTTGGACACACCTCTACAACCTGGAGAGATAGTGAGTATAATAGCATCCCGGGATCCTTCAGGTCACTTTATTATAAATAATACATCAGGCCTATTAGTACTACGACCTGACCACTTGATCTCTACAACGAGCGTTGTCGCTGGTGTATTTTGTAAAAGAAAAGCTGTGCTGCAAGAGCGATGGCGAGGCATTGATTCGGCAAATAAGGCGGTTAGTATATATTTATATTTTATATAATCACAATATAAATCAACGCTAGAAACGATTTAGTCTTGTAGCCTAGGACTCGAATAGGGAATCAAACGTCGTCTAGGATAAAAAAAGGTTTCACTACTAAATTTTACTACATTAAATTTAAAATTAATTATTAATTTAAAATTTTAAAATTAATTATTAATTTACAATTTTACTAAATATCATCTTTCATTACAGATGACCATAGGTATACTTGTTCATGAGTTAGTACAAAAAGCTTTAACATCTAATATATCGAATAGATTAAATTTAAACTCAGAAGTTGACAAAATATTAAAAGAGTCAATTCAGATGTTATATGACGCTGGTATGACCGAGGAGGAAGCAAGAGCTGATATGTCAAAGTATACAGGACCTTTGCAAGAATTTATGCTGACATACGTTACTACCAAATCAAAGGGTGCAGTGAGTATTTGACAAAGAATAAATATATTATTCTATCGTTAAATAAAAATAAATTGAAATAAAATATACTATCATATTTATTATTTATGTACTGTCATATTTTTATCACATATTAATAGAGTAACAAATAACCTTTAACGTAAAAGTTTATTTACTCAGTATCTGTTGAAGATATCTGTATGAAATTTAAGCTGAGCTTCCTCAACCAATTCTGGATTCACGCTACAGGAATATGCCAAAACCCCGCAGGAATACTCCTGGGAACCTGAAAGTGGTTAATGATCTTGTATGTTTAATGATATCCTGCATATTTATAGCATACAAGATTATGACATCCTCCGTAGCTGTAAGGGTCAGGGAAAAAAATGTGACGGTTTTAATGCCTTAAACATTTTTAAAGTGTTAATCCACACTTAGGAAAGAAAAATACTTATTTCGAAAACGTATAAAAATTTGAACGTAGCGGGACTCGAACCCGCGCCTCCTGGAAACCAACCAGGCGCTCTGACCTCCAAACCATACGTTCCTATCAAGCTACGTCGAAATTTTTATGCGCTTGTTACAACTTATTTATATTGTCGGCATCTCTGTAGGGAGATTTTTACAAATTTTACGCTACCCGAAGATAATTACTAAGAATTATCGTTTGGCAAGAGAGAATTCTATTTATTAAATATTTTAAACATTTTAAAAGTGTTAATCTACACTTAGGAAAGAAAAATACTTATTTAGAAAACGTATAAATATTTTGAACGTAGCGGGACTCGAACCCGCGCCTCCTGGAAACCGATCAGGCGCTCTGACCACTAAGCCATACGTTCTCATCAAGCTATGTCGAAATTTTTATACGCTTGTTACAACTTATTTATGCCAAACGATAATTCTTAGTAATTATCTTTGGGTAGCGGAAATTTGTAAAAATCTCCCTACAAAGATGCTGACAACAAAAATAAGTTGTTTTAATGCCTTTTACAGAATAATACAAATGTTAAATGGAATGGTTTCATTGACAAAGTTCTGGATATAGAAGAAAATGTGTGCTGTCCGAAATTGGGATTGAAAGGAAAGATCGATGCGACATTACAAGTTTCTATTCATGAAGAAGGAAGTAAGTTCTTTTTATATTTTTTCATTAAAATAAAAAAGAAGATTAGAAATATCAATTAAGGATGGATGCACTAACAGACAGACAAAAGAATGGTTTTAGTTACATAAGGCGGCTTCGCCCATTGTTCTCTTTGTAAGCCAACTAAACGCAACTGTTTTTTTGTATAGTAGCACTTACGGCAGTGTTTCCTCATACTCACACCATTTTTTTTGATTTATGATTCTTTTATATGTTTATAGTCAGCATGTAAATCCGAGGGTTGTGAATTCGATTCCCACTCCGAGAAATAATCGTTTTCATTCTCTCGCTCTTATTAGATAGAATAACTGATTTTTTTGACACTAGGTTCTCTATCAATTAGGTATCCTACTAAATGCAGGGCTATAAATAAAAAAGAACAATAAAAATAAATGTTCACAGAAAATCATAGGTCAGAAATGCCACTAGAATTAAAGAGTGGTCGCGCCACCGTGTCCGCCGAGCACCGCGGGCAGCTCGTGCTGTACGGCATGATGCTGTGCGCGCAGCGAGGAGAGGATCCCACTACTGCAGTGCAGAAAGGATTGCTGCTTTATTTGAAGTTTGTTTACTTCATTTTTGATTTATATTTTGAGATTTTTTTTGTCAATATAGGTTATAGAAGAAAGAAACCAAATAATATATAGGCGGTTAAGCTTAGGGAACTTAGAGTCTTAAAACACTCCGTTCCCCACTTGTCGCATCTTCGAGACATTGCGTGTTGAGTTGCAAAAAATAATTTATTCCCCAAGTGAGAACAGATAATATTTTTAATATTTTTCTTTTTTTTATCCCACTGTATCCCACACATAGCAAGAAAGCGTTGGGAAACGTAGTGTTAAAACACTCCGTCCTACGTAATATTTCCTATTACTTAAAATGAATATGAATAACTTGCAGAGAACGCGTGGAGCTCCACGAGGTGGGGTGCGGGTACTTCGAGCGCCTCGGGCTGGTGACGTTGCGCAACGACTTGGCGCGCCACGTGGCGCCGCCGCCGACCTCACTGCAGCCTAAGCATGGTATGTCATTTTTGTTTAGCTTCACGCTTTATCCTGCATTAGTTTTCACCTGCGACTCCGCTCCTATGATCAAATGGATATAAGTAAAAAGTTGTACATCTCTTTTACTCGTTACATTGAAATTATTAATTAAATATAGCTAACTTGAGGCCAGTCGTGGCGCAGCGGCACGAGGTGTGACTGCAGAATCGACTGGTTGTAGGTTCGATCCCCACTCGGAGAGATGAAATATTTATTTAAATTTATATTTCCATTTCTTCACTCTGGTGCGAGGTTAAGCGCGGCGTTGAGTTCTGCCCCTCAACACGCAATGCCTCCAGAATTCGGCAGAAAGTGGGGAACGGAGTGTCTTAACACTAAGTTCCCTCTGCCTACCCTGCAGTGTGCGGGATACAGCGTGAATCTGATTTTGATTTATCTAGTGTTGAAGTACGCGTTGAATTCCAGGGCGGAACACAATCCCGCGACTCAACTGTCTCTGGTATATCTCACCGTAATAAATATTATAAACTTCGTTATATGAAAATCTCTCCCACAGTATTGTAATCTATCGATACTTTGTAAACCGACATTGTCAAATGAAAAAAAATATTATTTATGTATTACCGCCACCGCTAGGGTAGGTTGGAAACTTATCATTTTAAATATAACTAACCTAACCGAACCTGCACTTAAATATCCATGTAGCGGTTGCGTTAGTAAATACAAACCAAGGTCACAGTGTAAAATGTTGATTCTTAATTGTTAATATTTATTTATTTTCCAATACCTAAAAAAGTAATTCTCAATACAACATACTTTATATCACATAATAAATAAAGTTAACTTTATTGATACTTTTTTAGATACTTAGCTCTGTGGTTACAACACGCATTGCTCGGTTTCTCTGCAAAAGCAACCAATCTGGGCCAGCGTTTAAAAAGTTTAGTTTTATGTATCAATAGATTACTATATCGAGAAAGAGGCGCCATATATTATTCAACGTTTCTTCTTACAGCTTTACGCTGTATCCCGCACACAGCAGGATAGGCAGTGAGAGCCAAGTGTTAAATCGGGAACTGCCGAATTCTGGAGACATTGCGCATCGAGCGGCGGCACTCAACGCCGCGCTTTGTCTCAACACCAGGGCGAAGAAATGAAAATATTAAGTATTTTATTTCCTTAAGTGGGAATCGAGTCTCATTTACAGTCACACACATGTGCTCCTGTGTCACGATTGGCCTCAATAAATATATTTTTATCGTAAATTTTTGAAATCTTCAATAAAATTTAGAAAATAAAACTAAATTCAAAGTAATAAATAATTTTATTCATAATTACTTTTAAAGAGTTTTAATAAATAAACAAATTTTACAATAACATGTTTCATTTTCTAACTATGGCAGATGAATTAGTGGACATCGAAGACACATGCCAGTTCCATCAGAGTCTGCCGGAGCCTATCAATCATCACAACGCTTGTTCAAATTGCGCTTACTTAACAATTTGTTCTTTACATTTATGGTAATTTTATTTGATTAATATAAGGCAATTTATTAAATCTCATAAAAATTTTGCATCGACCGAGCTTCAGAATGTCGCATATTGTATTAAAATATTTTTTACATTTTTAAAGTGTTATTCCACACTTAGGAGAGAAAAATACTTATTTAGAAAACTTATAAAATTTTGAACGCAGCGGGACCGACCAGGTCCGTTTCCAGGAGGCGCAGGTTCGAATCTAAATAAGTATTGTATTAAAATGTTGTAGCGTTGAGTTCTGCCACTCAATACGCAATGCCTCCAGTATTTAGCGGAAAGTGGGATGCGGAGCTCCCTCTACCTGTCCTGCTATATGCAAGCTACAGCGTGAAACTGACAAAAAAAAGTCTATTTCAGAATGTGATATTAATTTCGTATTTATGATTACAATAAAGAAAAATAACAGTTCCAACAAATGTTTTGTCAATTTTCAAAATATATTAATTATCGATTTTAAGTGAATGGATCAAAATTAATGTAATTTACAAAATTTATTAATTATATTAATTTTAAAATTAAATATATTAATAATATATAATATTTATTTCTTTTTTTGCAGGCATACAAACGGCCCCAAAGTAACAGACGGGCACTCTTTATCGAAACTTCGAGAGAAATCACTCGGTCACCTCTCTTTAAAACATATCGAATATTTCTTACATTGGACCAGTCTATTAAAACTAGAAGAAAAGGCTCAAATGACAAGTTCTCCATTGCATGCTCTGTGGACTGAAAGTGAAGAAAAACGGTATTTAATATTTATTAAATGTTTCTTTATACATATAAATAAAAAATAGACCTTTACCATTTTATTGAAGAAAACGTAAAATTTATGTGTTTTAAAATTTCAGATCAAAACGTGGAAACTGTGCAGCCAACCTAGAATTAAAAAATGTAACTACGTCAGGGGATAGATTTTTACACGTATTTTCAAGAGATTTAACTAATTCGGGTAATAAATATGTTATATGTATATCTTTCAATAGAAATATTTTTTTTAGTCAAAGAGAACCTAGTTTTAAGACATTCCGTGCTCTACTTTGCGCTATAATTTCGTATTGAATGACAGAACTCACCTTAAAGGAAATGAAAATAACACACCCCAAATGGGATACGAACCTACAACCGACGTGTTCACATCATACGCTGTTTCGTTGCATCACAACGGCCTCAGCTATAAAATATGTTGACTGAAATATTTTTAAATTTTAATGTGTTCTCTTCTATATATATACAGAAAAATTAAAGAACGGTACTAAAACTACAAGTGGACCTCAAGAAGGCGAGTTTTCCATTGTAAGCATCGATAAAAGACCATGGATTGCTGCTGGAGTAGTTACAGTGGCAAATAGTGGGGAACTACATATACTTTTAGAAAGGTCATTTTTTATCCCTTTGTATTATAAGTTTGTATGTGTATATTTGTACCGATTTATTTATTTTTTTGTTATAAAGAGACTTGGTTCCATGGTGCAAGAAAATATATTCAGCTGTTTGAAGCCAGGTTGTTTACCAGCTCTTTTATAGTTGTTTGTTTTAGAACTTTTTGTATAGGGGCTTTTTTATTTTTGTTTGCTTGTTAACAGTTAGATCGACGATCTGTGACATTTTACAAACGAATGATTTCGTCGATACATATATTTTTCTCTATTAATTCCTCAGGTTTTAAAATATTTTTAAAGTGGGCTGTAAATTTTATTTATTTAAAGAAAACCTTATTCCCGACTGCTAAGGAAGGGTTATGTTTTTCGCGCGTATCTTGTATGTATGTAATATTCTTTATTACCTCGTATCTCCAGAACCGCTGAACGGATTTACATATTTGAGGTGTCGTTAGATTCGTACTAGTAGCCCAAGTGTTCTTAGAAAGGTGACGTTAGTAAAAAATAATCATGGCGGCTGTGGTACGCCATTAGACGTAGTGAAAAAAATTTTTTTCGTTTCGAATACTACAATATGGGTATCAAATTAAAGAGCTCAATTTCAGGATTTCAAAAAGGTATATCATGATTATCATTACCATAATAAATTCTTACAAAAAATTGAAAAATAAAAAAATATTTGTAAAAACAAAAACCCCGACTGCATAAAACTAAAAAGAAAATAAACAAGTCCAATAGTTTATTAGGATTAACAGTCGGGACCTTTTGAAATTATGCGGGGTTCCTGGTAAAGATTTTTTTGATTGAAGAATTACTTATAGGTCCCGACTGTTAGTCCTAATAAACTATTGGACTTGTTTATTTTCATTTTAGTTTTATGCAGTCGGGGTTTTTGTTTTTACAAATATTTTTTTATATAGAATAAATATAATTAATTAACATTAGCAAATAAATAATAAATTTATTTTTTTATTATTATCTTTTTTTTCAGGGACTTAAGTCGGCGACTAAACAAGGAAACTTTATTCCACATAGATACTTACGAATCATATGCATCTACAGTACAGAATCTTACCAACTTGGGTGTGCTTATGGAAGATAGTGAACGTGCAACGAAACTTAGAAAGTAAGTAAATATGTTGCATTTTTTTATAAATTAGAAAATTATAAATAAACTACATGGATTAATACTCTTTTTAGTTAAAAAAATGCTCCTACTGGCATAAGACACTTCCGTTATCCGCCGAATTCTAGAGGCAACGCATATTGAGTAGCTGAACTCAAAGCTGCGCTTTGTCTCGTCTCCAGAGGAAGAAAATGAAAATAGGCGATATTGTGAATGCTAAGCACTACTTAGTAATAAACATTTTTTTTAGCTATCCTAATTAATCTCCTTAGGTATGAGGCCAGTCGTAGCGCAGCGGCACAAGGTGGGACTGTAAAACCGACTGGTTGTGGGTTCGATCCCCACTCGAGGAGATGAAATATTTACTTAAATTTATATTTCCATTTCTTCGCTCTGGTGTCGAGGTTAAGCGCGGCGTTGAGTTCTGCCACTCAACACGCAATGCCTCCAGAATTCGGCAGAAAGTGGGGAACGGAGTGTCTTAACACTAGGTTCCCTCTGCCTACCCTGCTGTGCGCGGGATACAGCGTGAAGCTGATTTATTTTTATTTTATTAATTTTTTTTAGCTTCATGACATCATCGGTAATTGACACCATAGCGAAGAAATGAATATATTAAATATTTCATTTCATCGAATGAGAATCGAACTCACAACCTGCTGCGTTAACAGTCACACGATTGCCCTTGCGCCATGACTGGCCTCGACGTGGACATTCTTTTTAATCCATTTTAATTTAGGGACTTCAAACCATTTTCCAGATTAATAATAGATAAGGAAGACGGGCACTTCGCGGGCCGCTTGCCGCGCGAGGTGGGGCGCCTCGGCACGCGCCTCATGCGCGCCCTTAACATCGAGCAGCAGCGCGCCGTGCTGCGCGTGCTGGCCGCGGACACGCACGCCTTGCTGAGGGGACTACCTGGGACTGGTAAAAAAATATATATACAGAGTGTTTTTGTTAGCACCACTTTAAATGAAACCACAGTTTTTACCACTCTATAAAAGCCTTATATATATTATACAATAATTTTTTTTTTCACAAAAATGAAAAAGTTATATTTTCAAACAAAATAAATAATAAAATTAATGTTGTAAAATTAAACGCCATCTGTCAAGAACGACGCACGCAGACATAAACTTGTCAAAGGAAACCGCCGTATACGCCTCATTCCGAAATCGAGTCGTAGGTTTTGGCGGCAAAGTTCAAAGTTATTTAACTTTTAGTAGTATTTTTGTAGTAGTATGTTTACGTTATTGGTATCTATGCGTAGCAGCGTCACACGAAATACAGACATGGATAAATATCGTGAAATGAAATGAAAATCCTACGTCTAAGCTGTTGTGGTATCTTAATTAATTCCTTTAGGTATGGATTTGAAATATTTTACCTTATATGCTATTCCTGTAAAAGCAGCACAGTCGCTCCCATCATTTCACGTAGCAAGGAAACTGTTCCACGATGGTATCTCTAAGAACTGGTATCTCTTAGTTTTCTATGTTTTTCATAGACAATCAAGGATTGCCGTGTAAATACGTTTCGCACTCTATATAGAGAAGCAAAGTCGTTGTACTACTTGTCTATTAAAATAAACAAGCTTAAATCTATCATAATACGATATGTAATTGTTGTATATAATGCTAGTCCTTATATTCGAAAACTATATATAAATTAAACTATGTGTATCTCGATACGCACCTTTTTACTAAGTCGATAATTAATTTATTCCATATATCTAATTCAAAATAACTGTCGTGTTTCATTTTGCTTTTTTTTGTGAATTTAAAATAAAATCAGCTTCACGCTGTATCCTGCATACAGCAGGGTAGGCAGAGGGAACCTAGCGTTAAGACACTCCGTTCCACACTTTCGGCCGATTTCTGGAGGCATTGCGTGTTGAGTGGCAGAGCTCAACGCCGCTTTTACGTAAATTTAATCTATTTTTTCTGGTTATTGCAGGTAAAACACAGACAATCAGCGTGCTCATACAAATGTTGGTAGCTCTGAAACAGCGTGTGCTGGTCACAGCCCATACACACTCCGCCGTTGATACTGTGTTGAGCAGGTATTTTTTTTTTTTTTTTATTATTATTATTATTACGTCCATATAGAATTTAGAACTAAGATGATTTTTTTTTAAATATTCAAAACATACTTTCTACATCTGGAGATTTATTAAAAAAAAATTGATAAAATCTAAAAAAAATTAAAGGTTGTCGTTACCTACCTTTCGAATAGCGAGACAGTAGTAGTTTAAAGTAGGAATCAAACTTATAAGTTTGATTCCTACTTTAAATATAATAATTTAAACAAAAACAGATTCACGCTGTATCCCATACACAGTAGCCAGAAAGAACCTAGTATTAAGACACTTTGTTTTCTATTTTTCGAATTCTGGAGGCATTGCGTGTTGAATGGCGGAACTTTGCCTCGACACCATATTTAATTTTCTCGAGTGGAATTCGAACCCACAACAAGTCGCGTTTACAGTCACACACTTGTTCTACTGCATCACAACTGGCACTTTAGTTAATAATTTCATATTTTCATTGTTTCATTCTGGTAATAAGACAGTAAACACGACGGGTATGGGTTCGATTTCAATTCGCGGAAAAGAACTATATTCACTTTCCATTGCGGCTATTCACACTATGGCTCAAAAATTAGGCATCCTTTATGAGGGATACACTGTGAAGTTAAAAAAATAAATACATATTTTATTAAGATTACCCAAATCCCTGCGAGTGCTGAGGCTCGGCGCAAGCAGTCGCGTGTCCCCTGAAGTGGCTTCACGCTGTGAGCACAGTCTTATTCAGTCCTGTCACACTACGGATCAACTATCGGAATTTTATGACTCTATGGTATGTATTTATATTTAGGTATTTTTGTGTGTGTGTGTGTGTGTTTTTTTAATTTTTTATAAGATATTATGTAGGAAAAGAACCACGTGGCTTGACGAGAACGTATGGCTTAGTGGTTAGAGCGTTTGAAGCGGGTTCAGATCACGATACGTTATTTTTTTTTTACGTTTTCTACTAAACTATACTGATATTATTGTAATTTCGTCCACTTTTTTCTCATCAACATAAAGAAATCTTTGGTTTTTTACCCAGGATAAAGCGTCATGCCTAAAAAACCTTTCAGCAGATTTTATTTAATTTAAAATGTCAATTATTTACAGGAAGTAGTTGGGGTCACATGCCTCGGTGCTACACATCCCATGTTGTCCAGAACTATGTTTGATGTGTGTATAGTTGATGAAGCTACTCAAGTTAGTATTGTTTTTGTTCTTCTATTATTTGTTTTACTGAAACTTTCAATAGGAGTTTGAACTGTAATGTTGTTTTTACCTGCGTCATCCGTAAAAACTTAATTTAGCTGTGCATTGTACCCCACATCTAGCAGGGTACGCAGAGGAAACTCAATGTTAAAAAACTTCATTCCCCATTCTCTGCCCAATTTTTGGGCCATTGTGTATTGAGTAGCGGAACTCAACGCTACGCATTGTCTTATTACCAAGAATTGTTACACAGGAAAATCATTACCCAAAATTGGAATTAAACGTACAACTGTCGTGTTTACAATCAAACACTGTACTACTACGCCAAAATGGCCTTCGTAATAACTTTATATACATCAAGCGTTTTATTTTTTAAACCAAGAAATCATTACACAAACTGTCTAAAGTAGTAGTAGTAAAGATAAAGGAAAAATATTTAAAAATAAATATTTGTCAATTGTGGCATCAAATCTACGGCCATCGCGTACTATCAGGTACATACGTACAATGTCAATATACAATACAAGTCAATATATACTATATACTAGAGAATTTGTTTGGTTAAACACTCTAATCGCAGGAATTTAACTTTTGTGAAACTGACATTAAAAATATCGTAAGGATAGAAGGGTAAAGCCGCAAGTAAAAGCTAATATTCTTTATTATTTTAGGTATTACAATGCACGGTTCTAAGGCCCTTATTTGCTGCAAATAGATTTGTTCTTGTCGGAGATCCAGAACAATTACCACCAGTTGTTAGAAGTAAATCCGCTAGGTAACAAGCTTAATATAATATACATTTAATTTATAAATTACATAGAAAAACATATACATAATATAGTAAAACTTTAAATTTTGCTTTAAACTATCACAAATGTTTTCACATTTTATACAAACTTTAATTTATTAATTTATTTAATTATTAATTACACCAACATAATATTTATATACAGACAAAAAAAACGGCGAACAATTTTAGTAGTCTCTTCTTGACAGCGCAAAACTGCGCGACGTAGAACGCTGAAATTAGGTATAAAAATTCCTCGGGAAATTTCCCCTAGACCGCTAAGAGAAGGTTCTCGAAATTTCTACGGGAAATGAAGAAAACGGATTCTATGTGGGCGGATGTAACTAGTATCATAATAATATAAAAAATGTAATATGGTGTACGTTGAGGGAGCTTTCAACACACCACTCTCCACTTTCTGTCAAATTTTACAGTATAGCTAAGAAGAAATGTAAATATTAAATATTACAATTCGTCATTAACAATCGCAATCTTATGTCCCTGCGCCACGGCTGGCCTCAGTTAAACATTTAGCAAATATGAAAAAATATTTTCTCGCAATCAGACGTTTAGGAATGGAGGAAAGCTTGTTCCACCGACTAATGAAGGACGAAGCGACATCGACTCTACGATTGCAATACCGTATGAACCAGGCGTTGGTGGACGTTGCCAATAAAGTGGCATATAATGATACTCTAAAATGTGCTAACCAGAAAGTGGCGGAGGCTCGATTAAATATAGATTTACAGGTAATTTTTCTTGTTATAATTAGTAATATTAACTAACTTAAGAAGCCTATACAAGAAATCTTGAAAGAAATCTATATACTATTCTTTTTGTATTTTCATTTCTACGCTCTGGCAATCAAGCACCGAGTTGAGTTTCTCAAACAATACGCATTTTTTTAAATGATAAAAGAAGGTGCATGGGGAACGTAGTGTTTTATCACTGACTGATGTTTTTTTTTAAGTTTGAAATAACAATATTTAACAAGTTATAATAAGTAACTTCAATCAAATGTACTATTCTGAAAGGACTATACTCAAATAAAAATAAAAAAATCTCGCTCTGGTAAGAAGACAAAGCGCGGCTTTAAGTTCTGTCACTGAATACCCAATGTCGCTCTGCCTACGCTTTTTTATGCGGTTTAATAGCCTAAACCTCAAAACAAATTATAATGTAAGTATAATTTTTAGAGGCCGGTCGTGGCGCAGCGGCACGAGGTGTGACTGCAAAAGCGACTGGTTGTGGGTTCGATCCCCACTCGAGGAGATGAAATATTTACTTAAATTTATATTTCCATTTCTTCGCTCTGGTGTCGAGGTTAAGCGCGGCGTCGAGTTCTGCCACTCAACACGCAATGCCTCCAGTATTCAGCAGAACGGGAACGGGGAACGGGGAACGGAGTGTCTTAACACTAGGTTCCCTCTGCCTACCCTGCTGTGTGCGGGATACAGCGTGAAGCTAATTTATTTATTTTTATTTATTTATAATTTTTAGAAAATATCTACAAAATACGCGGAGACGCCATGGCTATTAACTACATGTAGTCCGGAAATAGAGCACGCTGCTATATTTCTTAATATGAATGCGGAAAAAACATTAGACAGTGGTAAATCATTAACAAACGCTCAAGAAGCGTGTGTAGTCATGGCTTTAGTTGAAGCTTTAACTGAGGTAAGGGATTAGTATCTTTTCTTTATATATTTCTTTTGTGAAAAAAAGTCCAATGTATATTTTTGAGACATTGTGTTGTATTGGAAGCCTAACACTTAATTTTTTTTAACATTGAAATAGCAACTGTTGAGTTTGTCACTCTGTTCTTCTTAGTGGAATGGCTTATCGGTCCAGTGATGTCTTCTCGCAGGACTAACTCACATGGAAGGACTGGATTTTATTTTAAAAATAATTTAAATACATCATATTTTAATTAGGCAAATATGGAAAGGATTGGGTTTTAGACACATATAAAAAAGTGGCTACAGTGCTTAGACAGTTTGTAAGAGTTGCGGGTTCGAGGCCCGCGGTGTAAAAATTTTATACGCTTCTAAATATTTTTCAGTCACTGAGGCTAGTCGTGACTCAGGGGTACAAGCGTGCGACTAAACGTTTGAAGTGAAATTATTATTATTTTAATTTGCCTTGCTCTGGTAACGCAAAAGGTGGAAAGCGGAGAATGGAAGATTGCGAATAGAATGTCTTAACACTAGGTTCCCATGTTCCCTCTGCTATTCGGAATAAAGCTTCACGTTTTCATGCAAAAAAATATTTTTCATTAAATTACTAATTAAACCTTTCTATCAACTAGGGTGGAGTACTTCCTAGTGATATAGGTGTAATAGCTCCCTATAGGGAACAAGTGATCTTATTGCGACGCGTGCTTTCTACCAAAGGAGTGGAAGTGAGTACAGTGGACCAGTTCCAGGGGAGAGACAAAAGTGTTATTTTATACTCGTGTACTAGACGCGCTGATGATGGACGGACTGTAAAGGTATTATTTGTTTTTTTTTTTTAACTATTAATCCTTAGTTTATATCATATATTATCTAGTTTATATATTTGAGGCCAGTCGTGGCGCAGGGGCGCAAAGTGTGACTGTAAAACCGACTGGTTGTGGGTTCGATCCCACTCGAGGAGATGAAATATTTACTAAAATTTATATTTCCATTTCTTCGCTCTGGTGTCGAGGCAAAGCGCGGCGTTGAGTTCTGACACTTAACACTCAATGCTTCCAGAATTCGGCAGAAAGTAGGGAACGCAGCGTCTTACACTAGTTTCCCTCTGCCTACCCAGTCGTGTGCGGGATACAGCGTGAAGCTGATTTTTATATTATTTGTATAATATTTTTAGAAAATTTTAAATGTAGCGAAGGTCTTTTGAGGGAAACCGTTCAACGTTTTTTTAATTTTCAAATTTTACATTGCTTTAAAACAAAAACATACAAATTGCTGTGCGCGTTGTGAGTTGTGACACAGTAAATAAAGATCGTATTGGGGCCTACCAAAAAGAAATGTTATACGTGTTTAATAGTTTGAAATTTTAATTATAAATAAACAAAATAACATCTTTTTATAACTTTTAGTTCCATTTTCAGATCTTGAAAAATTTTTACCCGTCATTAGTGTCTTGCTTACACAATTTATTGAAAGAAATCTGAAAATAACGGATACATACATGCTTCACAAAATAATAATATTTTATTTCACAGGAAACCGAAATCCTGAACGACCAAAGACGTTTAGCAGTTAGTGTGACCAGAGCTAAACACAAACTTATTATCATGGGTGACCTCCGCGCCTTACAAAAATACACCCCCCTTTTAAGACTGATTGAAGCATGCAAAACTGTTGATATTGACAATAATATTATAGCACAATTAAGTATAAAATATAAAACCTATATCAGCTAATAATGTTTAAAAATAAACTGTACAAAGAATTTAAAAGTGTAATAGATATAGATAATTTTACAAAAATAAGTAAGCAGGTTCTTACTTGGTTTTAATTGAGACTGTAATTCGTCGCAATGGCTCCTCTTCTCACTAAATGTTGTGTAAAAACCCCAAGAATTATTTTTTATTAAGTTACAATCTTATAATCTTATGTTTTTTATTTGGAAAAGGTACAAGACAGTCAAAGGATTACTCGTAAGACTGAGTGAATATTTTGTTTTAATTATGCAAGCATTTTTTTTTAATATTTGTTTTTTTTTATAATTATCTACCTCAAATGCGCATTTATGAATATTTAAATTATCATTTATTATTAAAAAATTTAAATTGTCATGAAAAAGTAATTCATTTAGTTGACAATCCATAATATCTCGAAAATGTTTTTATTTTTGTAATATAATTTTTACTAAAGGTGCCTTGTTTTTTCTAATGTTTAATATTATTCAATATTATGGAGAATTGTTGTGTATGTAATATTCTTATTAATCAAGGTGTTAAGTATTTTGTATTTTGCAAAAAGTAAATATAATTTTTGATATTTTTATAAACATTTTATTTCATTTTTTAAATCAAATCGTTGTTACTTATTAATTATCTCTATATTTATTTGTTTTTAATGGGGAATGGAGTGTCTTAACACTAGGTTCCCCCTGCCTACCCTGCCGTGTGGGGGACACAACGTGAAACTTGTTTATAATTGTAAAAAATATTACCTAAGTACATGTATTTTTATTCTTGACCTTTCCATTTAAATATTTAAACCTAAAGAATATTGTGTTGAGAGATAAAATATTATTGACACATGATTTGCTACACGATTTATATATCGGTAAACATTCATATTTCTTAAGAGTGTGTCCAGAGAGTAGGATTGAAGTTACGATGTTATCATAGAATGAGTTATGTCCTAATTGTGCTGTGTTTACAATACATATATTTATATAACATAATATAACAAATACCATGTAAAGAAACAATTAGGCGGTGCTGAAATAGATTCAAAATAAGAACCCTCGAAATTTTAAATTGATGATGATGTCTAGGAATCGAAGAATCGGACCCTCGTCAATGCATACTTATATATATATATTTCAAATATAATATATATATCAAATATTAAAAGAAACATAATAAAATCATGAAAATAGTCGCTGGAGTATAAAACATATATTAAAAAAAGCTTAACCTAATTAAAATATTTAAAAAGGTTTTCACATTTTTTATAATTGATATCTATATTTGTCAAGTATATTTTAATCTGTGGTAAATACTGTCAAACAGCTGATTTATGCAGGTTTTCAATCGGCAAATTGTACGTTTTTAGTAATGTCAAATTGGAAATGTATAGGTGAAGGCAGTATTTTTCTGGGAACTCTTTTAAACATGCATTTTTCTGTTATGTAATATTATCTTTTTTTACCGTACAACCTCTTTCGTGTGTTCTCCATTCAACGTGACATTGGCGAAGTGATTTTGTGCTCAACTGGCACGCTCGGAACGCCATATTAAAAGAAACCAAACCAAACCAAATTGGAAATGTCATAATAATTGGCTCCGAACTCAAGGCTTTAGTTCGCCGTACAACTATATTTACATTATAACGTTATTTTTACATCGATCTTTGATATGCTTGAGTTAATAGAAATGCACTTTGCATTATTCTTGAACAAGACTCGTTTGCTGACAGTCTAGTGCCAAATAATTTAATGATTTTTACTTCTATTAATAAATCATATATTGCAATCATAGCGTATAAGTGATACCACGCTTTTGAATTATTAGTTATTATTTATATTTACGGAACTTTGGCATTGAGTTTACTGATAACAATTTATAAATATGTTCTTGTAACGGATCATTGACTGTTTGGTTTTTTTTTTATCATTTTACATTTCAAGAATTTAATACAATCGTCGTAGTTGTTTTATATAATCGTGGCTTGTTCAGAAACTAAAATAAAAGGTAAGTATTCATTAAATAATTTAGCTTTTATGTGTAATAAATAAAATATTTATATTTTTTATACAACTTTTTTTTTAGATGGTGAAAGCAGTTGCAATTATCACAGTTAGCGACAGTTGTTTTAAAGATAATTCCAAAGACACGTCAGGGCCTGCCATATTTAATTTCATACAAAATAAATTTCCAGAAGCCAATGTACATACTATTATAGTCCCTGATGAAAAAGAGATTATCGAGAGAGAACTAAAATATTTCTGCGATTCCAATGTTGACTTAATTTTAACTAGCGGAGGTACTGGTTTAAGTCCTCGAGATGTGACTCCAGAGGCGACAAAATCAGTAATTCAAAGAGAAGTACCAGCAATTACTACAGCAATGACTATTGAAAGTCTAAAAAAGACTCCAATGGCCATGTTGTCCAGAGCTGTTGCTGGAATTAGAGACAGATCACTTATTATTAATTTTCCGGGCAGTCAAAAAGCTGTCACTGAATGTATAGAAGTTGTTAAATCAGTACTGTCACATGCTATATCATTAATTAATAATGAGTTGGGCGAAGTAAGAACTGTCCACAATAAAATGCAATCAACCTCAGAACATATCTGTCCACACAAAGTGTATAGTAAAGTTGATATATCTAAAGTTGCTTTAAGGCCACGTGAATCTCCTTTCCCTATGTTAGAAATGACAGAAGCTTTTAATATAATTGATGCTGTGATGTTAAGATGGAATGAACGGACAGAAATAGTTCCTATAGAAGATACTGTAGGCCGTGTAGTGGCACAGGACATTATAGCTAAAGAGCCGATGCCTCCATTTCCTGCATCTGTTAAAGATGGTGAGCTATATTAGTTTTTTGTTTTGTTTATAGGAAATATATGGGATTCTATTTAGATACAAGATATTTGAGTAGAATTATTGTTGAATATCAGTGTACTTAAAGCTAGGCTTGGTATTACCAGATAGAGATAATGAAAATAATTTATTCAATCCCAAGTGGGAATCGAACCCACAACCTTATGGCACGTCACCTAAGACACCGCTGCTCCATTTTATACATTTTTTTTCCAATATGAAAAGTGCAGGATTTAGATAACTAGAAGTTATTTGAAATATAATGTGCCTATTAGAGACATTTCAATACTTTATCATTTTTATCTCACACACCGCAATTAAGCCACAGTTGGCATAATGTAAACATCACTGAACAAATACTGTTATTGTATGCTTTCAAGGTTGTTTTTTTTTTTATAAGGTTCAAAATGTTACTCTATAAGGTGCAATTGAAATGGAAACAAAAAAAATATATTCATAGTCAATCCAATTTTTTTATAAAATTTATAGTAAATGTTATAAAATTATAATTTTAATACAAATTCTTAATATTAATTATATAAATCAGTTATTAAGCCTAGTGTGATAGTGTCAGATTAGTATTACATGGTCTATACCTGTCAGATAATTGCAGATAATTAATAACATTAATCATATACATAATACAACTTGAAATAGGATGATTTTGTAAATTTATAAGTATAAATAAAATATGATTTTAGGTGTAAAGACAAATATACAGTATCTTTTTCGATTACAACTGAAATATAGAGGCCAGTCGTGCGCAGGGGCACAAAGTGTGACTAAATTCGACTGGTTGTGGGTTCGATCCCCGCTCGAGGAGATGAAATATTTATTTAAATTTATATTTCCATTCCTTCGCTCTGGTGTTGGACCATATCGCGGTATTGAGTTCCGCCACTCAATTCGCAATGCCTCCAGAATTCGGCGGAAAGTAGGAACGGATTGTCTTAACACAAGGTTCTCTCTGACTACCCTGCTGTGTGCGGGATACAACGTGAAGCTGATTTATTTGATTTATTTTATTATCATTATTTATAACTAAATATACGTACATATTATAATAAAATTAAGATACTGCCACTGTGCTATGCTGCATTGAATCGTAAAGACACATACGAGGAAACAAGTTATTTCTTTTTTCTCAATATAATAAGACAATCTCGGAGTCTCGCGGAAAATAGAGAACGGAATGTCTCGATAATTAATTATTTTCCCCTACACCTGGAAAAATATTAAAAAATCCTAATTATAAACAACTTCTGCCATCAGGCTATGCATGCCTTAGTTTGGACGGCGCTGGTATACGTAAAGTCCGTACCGTGGTGACGGCTGGAGACACTCCGTTTATGCCTTTGGCACCTGGCGAGTGTGCCAGAGTTAATACGGGAGCCCCACTGCCTCTAGGAGCTGATTGTGTTGTACAAGTAAGTATACTCGTATGTTATCTGTTATTTACATATTTGAAGCCAATTCAAATTAATTCAAGTTGCAACCACGACATTATCATTCGACATTTTTTCTTGCATGTAAGTTACGTGTATATGTCGATAATAAAAAATTAAAAACCGGTTAAGTGCGAGCCGTACTCGTCCACCGATGCTTCCATACCTATTTCAGGATTGTAGGTCAAAGGGAAGTACAACTTATAATAGTTTACCTACTTAACTTTGCGGGTATATGCACTTATTTTATATGAAATTAACTAAGAATATAAGTTTGTATTGTTTTTTTTTCTATGAAATACCTATAAAAATTAAATTTTCAAAGTTCTCACTTCGTGCCCAATTTCATAACTGTAGGTCCACCGTGAGTATCGCGTGATTGATTCAAGAGATAAATAGTCTTGACAGACGGACGGACGGACTTACGGACGGAAAACAAAGTGATGAGAACGGAACCCTTATAGCGGTTCCGTTCTTTCCTTTCAAGGTACGGAACCCTAAAAATACTTGAAATTTTAGCTATTATATTATTTAGGTCGTTTTCGAGATTTACACAGACGTTTCTACCTACTTATTATTTATTAGTATCAAGTTTACTCAGTTGTTGGGTTTCGTTACCAAATAAGTATATACAAAATTATGTTATACCTTAAGTTGCGAAACATGTATGTATATGAAAATTTGTCGCAAAACAATTATTTTATACATGAACTTTGTTTTATTTAGCTTCACGCTGTATCCAGCGTATAGAAAGGTAAGCAGAGAGAACCTGGTGTTTGAACACTACGTTCTCACTGCGGCAAATGCAATTTGCCTCGTTAAAAGACCGAGGAAATGAAAATATTAAAAATTTCACTTCCTCGACTGGGGATCGAACCCACAACCTGTCGCGTTTACAAGCGCATGCTTAAAGCCACCGAGCCACGACTGTCCTTGAAATGAAAATTTTTATCAAATATAATATTTTAATTTTCTTTGCAGTTTACAAATGCATAATTTCTTATTTCTGTAGGTGGAAGATACTAAATTAATAAAAGCCTCCTCAGATAACGAGACTGAGTTAGAAATAGAGGTGATGGTCGCACCGCAAGCTCACCAGGATGTGCGCGCTATAGGCTCCGATATACCCGTTGGATCTTTATTGGTTGAAAAAGGTCTGTTATTTTTTATTTTTTACATTTTTAAAGTGTTAAAAAACATATAAACATTTAGACGTAGGGAGATTTGAACCCTCTTTGGGAACCGTCCAAGCGCTCTGACCAACTAAGCCATACGTTCTCATGAAGCTACGTCGAATTTCTTATTCGCTTTTTTTTAACATTTTAATAATTTAATATATTAAATACCTTAAAATTAATTGAATTGATAGTTAGCGATACGGATATTTTATTTTATATTATAATTTTAGGTGACGTTATTGATGCAGCACTGGTAGGGGTGTTGGCTGGGGCTGGCTTTCAAAATATTCCCGTCGTTACATATCCTAAAGTATGTATCATAACGCAAATTTTTATTCTTTTATAAGTATATACGTTTATGTATATTATTATTATTATTTTTCAAGTTGTTTTCAAGTTCTGGAGGCATTGCGTGTTGAGTGGCGGAACTCAACGCCGCGCTTTACCTCGACACCAGAGCGAAGAAATGAAAATATAAATGTAAATAAATATTTCATCTCTTCGAGTGGGGATCGAACCTACAACCAGTCGGTTTTACAGTCACTCTTTGTACCCCTGCGCCACGACTGGCCTCTTA
>JAATLQ010034850.1:0-25065 GCA_013421005.1 Heliconius erato x Heliconius himera | reverse complement strand
TCAGAGTATTGGGATCCTGTTATAGAATAGTCATACAAATTTGCATTTAATCCATAGTAACTGGGTGCAGAATTACAGTCAAATTGGTTCCACCAAACGCATACGAAAAATTCTTGTGAGAAAATGGTGCCATTAGGACATAAAAAATCGTAAGTCATATTATTTGCGCAAACATGAAAAACTTGACAACGTGTTTCAACATCAGCGTAATATCCAGGATAAGCTTGAGCGGCACAGCTGAACGACGTTTGGGGAACTTCTGAAAGTACAGGGTAATCTATATCAGGTTCACCAGGAATAGCAGAGTAATCACCTCCTTCATATGCACCGTTATCAAAACTAGATCCTCCTTGAGAGCCAGGGCTGTAATCAGGGCCACTTTGAGAACCTGGTCTGAATCCAGTTCCACCAGATCCGGGTCTGTAAGTGTTTGTATTTGGTCCAAAACCAGACCCCCCTGGAGTGCTGCCTTGATAATCTGGCCTGTTGGACTGTCCTGGATAATTGTTAAAGTCTTGGTTATTATTGGGATAATTTGAAGGTCCTGATGGGTATCTTGGCGTTGTTCCTGCTCCGGTATAGCCACCACCTTGTGGACCACTTGGATAAGGCGAGGGAGTTGGCGATCCGGGATATCCATTTGTAGGACCTGGTTGGTAGCCTGGCGTAGATGTTGAAGGGCCAAACGGTCTCCCAGGTTTGTTATACTCGTATCCACTTTGAGCCACTGCCACTGCCAGTAACACTGTAATTAAAACAATAGCCTTTTTTCAAAGAAAATAATTATCACATATAAATTAAAATGTCGTCCTATCTCTACACTGAAAACATTAGAAAAATAACAATTACAAAGAGAAGAAGGTAGTTTTATCCAAGGTCTAACATAAGGTCAATTGCGAAGCGATTTAAAAAATGTTTAAACAAATTGCGACATGAGACAAATCAGCTTAGTATTTATTAACGTTTTTATCTAATTTCCTCCCCTCGGCACAATAGGCGCAGATGACATCGCGTGGGACCGGCCAGCTTCGACGCTTGCGCAAGCCACGTGTAATGGCAAAATTGTCGTAATCGTAACGAACGTCTTTCCGAAACCACCTAGTGCTAAGTTTTAGTATAATAAGCAGCACATAGCAGGGTAGGGTAAACACTCCATTCCCATTAAGACACTTTCCCACGAATTCTGGAGGTATTGAGTATACGGAACTCAACGTCGCGCTCGTCGCTTTGCTTCGACACCAAAACGAAGATATGAAAATATTGAATCTCTCATTTTCTCGAGTGGAAATCGAACCCACAATCTGTCACGTTTCACACGCTTGTGCCTCAGCGTTATGACTATCCTCAAGTACAAATAATAACGACAAATAACAAATATTATTTTTTAGTAAGTCTTCATTTATAAAATATAAATACCTTTGGATAAACACTTTTGTAGGGAACTTTTATTTATATTTATCATTTATTTAATCTTTGTGTCATTTATATTGTTTGATTTTTAAGGTTTGCGTTTTTTGTTGTTAAGCATTACATGATAGAAAATAGTATATTTATCTGGTTAATAGTTATCACTAAACTACTTTTTAAAATATCCTGCTGTGTGCGGGATACAGCGTTGAGCTGATTTGATTATTATTTTTAATATTATTTATATACTAAATTAAGTAGGTTTTCCTACTTGGCAACATAGTAAAATAGGAAACTCTTAATCATTTCTCACGTGGATCCTCGTGCCGCGAGCTCACGATACAAGACAATACACTAGGAAATTGAGAAAACAGATTGATTGGAACATGGCAAGTGACGTAGAAAATTATTAGACTGTTTCAACTAAGTAAGTTGGTAAGTAAATTATGTGTCAATATATATAAAAATGACTCCGTCATGGCGCAGGGGCACAAGGGTGTGACTTGAAAAACTCGACTGAATATAGGGAAACGGAGTGTCTTAACATTCAGGTTCTTTCTTATTACCCTTATGTGTTCAGGATACAGCGTGGAGCTGATTTAGTTTTTTTTTTAAAGTAAATATTTACTAAAAGGGGACAAGTTACAGGTGACTGCTAAATGAAATGACGCAAGTAATAGACGAGACCAATTATTTTTATTTCATACAGCATGGTCCAAAATTGTACCATTTTTGAGATATAAAAAAAATTGTACCTTGTGTGCGCAATAACACGCTTAAAAATGTATATCTATGATATTATTATAGTCGTTGTATTCTATAACCGATTTCCATGGACGTATCTATAGATTTTTTTTATCTGTAGCTTTAAACCGGCATTTTCGTATAAACGGTGATCTTTTTAATTTTTAGGGCACTTTTAGGGCACCAGACTATTCTAGGGTGGGCACGGCCCACTCGTACAACCCCCCTCCCCCCCATTCCTACGCCTATGCCGACAACAATTATAATTATAATAAAATTTTGTATTTTATAGACAAATATTTTATAATTGCAATATATAAATGTATAATGTTGTTTATTCGTCGTCATATTTTAATATTCTCTAGTAATATTGCACATTTTGATAGTCTTAATCACCTGTGATTTGATTGAATATCCTCAAGTCTCTATAGAACATGTAATTATTTGGACAAATCAAGATTGAATTTCGAAGGTTTATCGAAAATTACGCTTTGACCCTAAAAGTTATTTGTATGATTTATTACTTAAATTGTAAGTTAATATAATGTCAGCTATTCAGTAGAGAATCATATGTTTTTAAAACACGACACAGAATCTTAAAAAAAAAAAATTTAAGTAAGATATAAAATTTTAAAATAAGATAAATATTTTATATTGAAATCAAAATATTTAAATAAAAACTCGAAATACTTTAAAATATTTTTTAAAATCATATAACAATTGTAACTTTTCTATCTTATGTAAAAAAAAATGAAAAAATCAAATCATTTTTATGTCAATCATATTTCTCAAGAATATTGAAAGTTGAATATGAGTTGAGGTTAATGATTTACATCGAGACTGAGTATCACATTTGAAGTTTCAAAGTCCGATTTTAATTGTTATCGTATAGTAATAAACAAAAGTAATCAATTAACTTAAATTACTTCAAGAGACTTCGACTTTTTAGATTTATTTTCCGAAATATTCATAATATTTCGGAAAATAAATCTAAAAATTCGAAAATTCATTTCAGTTTGACGAAGAGGTTTTTACGTTTTATATAACGTTAAGAATCTAAATAATCTGTATTTATTATATATTTTTATTTTATACCTCAAAACGTAGAGATGTGAATTCATAAATTATTATTATTGGGCCTTTAAATAAATGACAATTATTACTAATATTTTTACCTACTCTGTTCTGTTTTACCACTTTCCTCCGAATTTGGGAGGAATTGTGCATCTCGTCGCGAATTTCGAGCAGGAATCGAACCCACAATCCGTCGTTTTTGTACTAATATAATATTCTCTCAATATAATATAATATTCTGATTCTTTTATATATTTTATATATATATATATATATATATATATTCGCAACCAGGCAAAAGCCATTCATTAGTCAAGTGCGCGTGTTATTTGAGTTAGTTTACTATGAAAAATAGTGAATGCCGTTGCCACCTAAGTAGGCGACGTGTGTTTGTATAAGCTTTAAGTACTTATTTTGCGCTAATGCTGCACACAAAAGGCATAGTTCACGTTTAAATTATGTGCATTGCTTTGTAAAATCTATAATATTTTTAACATTTTTAAAGTGTTAATCCACAGTTAGGAAAGAAAAGTATTTATTTAGAAAACGTATAAAAATTTGATGTAGCGGTACTCGAACCCGCGTCTCCTGGAAACCAACCAGGCGCTCTGACCAGAACGTATGGTCCTGGTTCAAAAAACCTGGTTGGTCAAATTTTTATATGTTTTCTAAATAAGTATTAGTCTATAATATGTTCCAATAATTTTACACGTTGAGATGTATTGCGGTATGAAATGTGGGGTCAATTCTCACTCAGTTTAAGAGTTACACATTACATTACAGTTACACATAGTTTGAATGATATTGTTACATTTTATACCTTTCAAAACGTCGCCAAACTAAAAAAATAAGAGTTCTGTTCCTTATATGTATATTTAAGAGTAGTTAATTGGGTAAGTTTGAGTCGGGCTCATCTACCGAGGGTTCTGTATCAATTTTGTAGATCAGCAGGAAGTACAATTTATAAAAGTTGACAAACTTAAGTTTACGAGCGTATGCACTCATTTTCTATGAAATGAAAGAGCTATAAATTCCAATGTTTTTTTGTTCTATAATAAAAATTGAATTAACAATAATAATTACAGCAAAAAAAACATAAATGACCTCAATATCAGCTTAATATCTCAACGCGATCTTGAGATAAATGAAAATGAAATCTCGACAAACGGACTAACAAGTGAGCCCATAAGGTGTCCGTATTTCCTTTTTGAGGTACGGAACCCTAAAAAATAAAAAAAATGTTGTAATAAATAATATATTATCTGAATTTACTAATTACATATTTATATAACTATCAAATCAACTAAAATAGAAATTAAACTTTTCATTGCTAAATTTTAATTCTAAACTCTATTCCACTTTTTTCAACTGTGAGAGTTATTAGCGATCGTACAAACTGCAGTTAAGATGACACGAGTTATCGCATACAAAAGTTTTTTTTTTACTTTTGCCTAATTTATGTACGAAGATGTAATCAAAATGAATTTAGTGAAATCAGTTCACGGTTACAGCTAAATGGTACTATGCGTTTGAAGATCTGTGTAAGATATGTAAATTTTAACGTATAGTTTATGGAATTTAGCATATTTTTTTATCTGTACGTATTTCCTGTATATTGTGTGGTAAGCGGTGCCTCTATCTATATATAAGTAATAATAATAATATCAATGCTTGGAAGAGGCTTGTACAACTTATACAGTTCTAAAATGATTCTCTATCAGGAGGTAGGAACAAATCTATATTTCAGGGAGAAGTCACTATATTCTCTAGTATTCGCTAATTCGAAAATTTAATTCTTTTTAAATTTAATTCTATTTGATTCGTCGTGGCGCAGGGGCACAAGTGTGAGACTGTAAACGCGACGGTTGTGGACTCGATTCCAACTGGGGGAATGACATATTTAATATTTTCATTTCATTCCTCTGATAACAAGACGAAGCGCGATGTGGAGCTTCACCACAGAACACTCGCTATGTCTTAAGAAATCAGCGGAAAATAGAGAAAAAAGTGCCTTAATGGGAAACGAAGTACCTTAACATTAGGTTTCCAAGATCCCACTTTTCCTGCTATGTATGGAAAAAATAACATTCGTGCAGGGTAACGCAATCCATATTAAATCGGAAAACTTACTTTATCAGAAACAAGATTAAAAAAGACAAAAGATGGAAAAGAATAAGAAGACCAATACTATTCATTTATAATTTAATATTTCATATTATTTTCTGCGTTTTAGTGTTGAAGTTAAACGTTAAAACGGTTGAGATCTTGTGGTTTTAGAAAAAAAATATATACCAACTTAATAATGCAACTTCAGTATTAAGTTGAAAATTAGTTCGCAAGTCAAAATTTAGCTTCGACACCAGCACCATTTTCTCGAGTGGGAATCAAACCCACAACCTGTCGCGTTCATAGTCACACAATTCTGCCCTTGCGCCACGACTGGCCTCTAGTCTCATTATCTATTGCAAATATATTTATTACTTACAGCAAAACGTTGACAAACGCAGCATGATGTTGGTGCGTCTTAGTTAACTTAAACTAAATCTGAAAAGAAAAACAAGAATATACACATACAAATTAACATTTTTGAATTGATTTTAATCATGAAAAAATATATTTACAAACAGTATGTATGTAATACCTGAAACTAAGTTTCAAAAGATTGTATTCTAAAATAAGGGCTTTTGAAGTAAACTTTAAAACCTAACTAATTAGTAATTATAGGCGTAAAAATTAAAATCAAATTAAATTAAATCAGCTTCACACTGTATCCCGCACACAGCAGGGTAAGCAGAGGGAACCTAGTGTTAAGCCACTCCGTTCCCCACTTTCCGCCGAGTTCTGGAAGCATTGCGTGTTGAGTGGTGGAGTGAAAAATTAAACATAGAGGCTGCACACAGTGAAGAAATAACAAAAGAAACAAAGGAAGACAAGAATATGTTCAATGATACTAATTATGGCGAATATACAAAGCACAATAGACATGTTTTTTGCCGATTCACTGGAACCACTAATTTTTATTGGAAAAAATGGCGTCTGTACTATTAGGCTTAAAATTGTTTGTTATCTTCTGAGTATTATTATTTATATATTGTTTTATTTAATAGTTATTATTTTTAGCTATTTTCTGTAACTAATTTCATTGTTACATTATTAATAATTAACTGAATTTTATTTTAAGTATTATTTAAACATTCAGTTATTATTCTAGTCGAAAATATTATAAAATACTATTAGACTTTTTTTTATTCTATTCCTACAAATGTTTGTAAACAAAAATCAAAGATTATTAGGCGGTCTAAGCATTCATTTTAATTTATAAAATAAATATTATGATTATATTCTATTTATAACAAACTCCATTTTTTTACATGAAAACAAAATCAATTAAATCTTGCTTTGTGCATTTAAGCACATTCATTTTTGGGTTGTACTACTCGTATGTGTTAAAAAAATATTCTGAATCATAGAAAATTAATTTCCATATTCAATTGAAAAAAAATAACAAGTATATATATTCAATTAAAAAAAAAACAAAATCCATTCCAGGATTTGAGACAAGAAAGCAAAGAATTAGAGATAGAGAAATAAATAGCTTATGCTAATTAAAGTACAAAATAATTCGAGCACCATTTTCACGCAACACTCGTTTTAAATTTTAATTTGAATAATTATAATTTAGACATATTTTTGAAATGCACTCTTTATGTCACTGTCAAAACATGTGACATTTAGTTAAATTTGAATTTCGAAACACTTTTAACTCACCGGTACGTACGGAGCGCGTGCGCGTGCGCAACTTGTACTAAGGTACCATTACCAGAGCTTATATCTAGTCTTCTAACCACCACCACCACCACCTAAGGGATGGATGACACTCAAATGTAAGCGATTTTGTAAAATAACTGGGTCATGTCTTAAGTATGTACGAATACGTGGTATACACTATACAGCGATTAAAATGAGTAGAGGTTTGAATGCATTATGGACTATATTGAACATGACAAATGATTTTAACTTCGTTATTATGCGTGTGGAGATCTGGAATATCATTTATTTTTTTAGTATTTTATAGTGTGTTAGTAAAAAAATATATATAAAAAATATATGTGTTTTTAAGAAAAGAATTGTCTTCGAAATAGATAAAAGGAGATAAAAAAAAGACTTATAGATATAATAATTAAAGATGAACTATCTTAATCAATTGCTTTCACGATTTCATCAAAAAATTGATAGCTTCAACGTCGGTTGTATAATCTAAATCACGATTTAAAATAGCGATCACTTTCAACTTTAAGTCCTAAATAAATTAATTACTTTCAAACTTTAGAATTTAGTCATTTAAAAAAAATATATATTATGAAAACTTAGAATTATGTATATGTACAACTATGTATATGTCTAATGACAATCAAGCTAAAAAAATATGAGGCCAGTGGTGGCGCAGAGGCACAAAGTGTGTCTGTAAAATCGACTGGTTGTGTTTCTATTTTTGTCATATTTTTTTAGAAAAAAAAATCATCCTGCACACAGTAGGGTAGGCAGAGGGAACCTAGTGTTAAGATACTCCACTTACCGCCAATTTCTGGAGGCAATGCGTGTTGAGGGACGGAGCTCAACGTCTAGCTTTCCCCTCTACACCAGAGCGAAGAAATGAAAATATAAATGTAAATAAATATTTCATCTCCTCGAGTGTGGATCGAACCCACAACCAGATTTACAGGCAAACTTTGTGCCCCTGCGCCACGACTGGCCTCAAATACTTAAACATAAATATAAAGTACTTAAACATAAATATTTCCACAAAACGGAATCGAACATGAAATATTGTTTTTTATTAGTAAAAATGAATGCCTCACGTCTACACAATACATAAATCTAAATCTATCGCAGATTTTACGAGACGATGGCGATTAGTGCAACAGACATTTATCTTTTCACAGACAATCAGCTGAAGAATAGTTGATTGAAGTCCCTCTCTTAATTATCAGATGAGATCAATTTGATAATATTCTATAAATTGTAATAGTTAGGCACTTCGTTATAAAAGATGATGTTTTAAAATGTGAAAGATCTAGAAATGTTACGAAAATTGGTGAAGGTATTATTACGTGTCCTTTTTGTTTTTTTCCAGTTTCACGCTGTATCCCGCACACAGCAGGGTAGGCAGTGGTACCTAGTGTTAAGACACTCCGTTCCCCACTTTCCGCCAATTTCTGGAGGCATTGCGTGTTGAGTGGCGGAACTGAACGCCGTGCTTTCCTCTCGACACCAGAGCGAAGAAATGAAAATATAAATATAAATAAATATTTCATCTCTTCGAGTGGGCATCGAACCCACAACCAGTCGATTTATAGGCACACTTTGCGCCGCTGCGCCACAACTGGCCTCAGTTTACTTTACTTGTTGTACATATACTTTATTGTATGTAAAAATGATCAAATCTAATAAAATTATATGTTTCAAAATTTTGTTTTTGTGTCAATCTTGCTTTTTTGTATATATGTTACAGTTAACAAGATTTTTTTTAATATGTATAGTTATTAGTTTAGTTTCTATTATATGAGTACTGACGCTTGTCGTGACGCAGGGAAGTGTCTCTGTAAAAGTGATAGGTTGTGGGTTCGATTCCCGGTCGGAGAAATAAAATATTTAATATTTTCATTTCTTCACTGTGGTATCGGGGCAAATCGTGGCGTTGAGTACCACCACTCAACACGCAATGCCTTCGGAATTCGGCGGAAAGTGGGCAACGGAAGTGTCTTAATAACGGACTCTTGATAACGGAGTGTTTTAACACTTAGGTTCACCGACTCCGTCTTCCTACTCTCTGCTTACTCTGCTCTGTGCAGGATACAGCATCCCACACATATCAGGGTAAAGAGAGAGTGTTAGAGTATGCAACTTAATTATTAGGAACAAAATTTTACTCTCTAGAACTAACTAACAGATGTCTATCTCACATCGAAATTAAATTCATTATCTAAAATGGTTTCGCCATAGACACAATTGAGCTAATCTAATTTTATTTATTTTAGTATAATGATGTTCGTGTGCACACGACCTGCAGACCATGTAGATACCTAGTTGATTTCAAAATACATTTAAACCACGATGCATTCTATTTGCATCCGGCGCACATTCTTTTTTAATGCTATTAAATAAAAATGTATTGTTCACAGTGGGTCATAGATTTTTAAGAAACACGTATTTATGAGTCGTGGCGCAGCGGCACAAAGTGTGACTGTAAAACCGACTGGTTGTGGGTTGGATTCCCACTCGAGGAGATGAAATATTTACGTAAATTTATATTTCTATTTCTTCGCTCTGGTGTCGAGGCTAAGCGCGGCGTTGAGTTCTGCCAGTCAACATGCAATGCCTCCAGAATTCGGCAGAAAGTGGGGAACGGAATGTCTTAACACTAGGTTCCCTCTGCCTATCCTGCTGCGTGCGGGATACAGCGTGAAGCTGAAAAAAAAAGTATATTTATTACTTACATTGATTGTTTTCCCCGTATCTTTGAAGGTAGCACGGACGTATCTAGAGATTTTTACTGGAGTAGTTGGTCCTGAACTTCTGAACATATCTTTATATAGGTACCTTCGTGTAAATGTTGTTTTTTTAATTTATCAGGGCAATTTTTTTGTTAGCAAAATTTCTGGGGATCAGATCAGATCACTCTGGAGTGGACATGGCATATATTACTTACACATCTCAGTCATCAAATATTATAAAAAAAAAACATTTATTTGTATGGACTAACCTTTATTTTAAATGAACATATCTATTTCATCTGATGAAACAATCAATAAAACGAACTTAATAAAGAATTATTGAATATTGTGATAACATTATTAAATACACGACGCAAATTGTAAAATAAATTAAAATGTGACAAAAAATATATATTATTCATTCTAGGTCAAACACTGCTATTACTCGATTATTGATTAGGGCAGGCCCTAACGAAGCCCTAACCCTAATGGCCTAGGTCATGTTGTGAGCTCATCGTAGTATAATATTTGATTTATTACGAGACAGCTAAAGCTTAATGAATTTTACTACTTCATCTAAAAGCTTAGTTGTAGGAGTTCTGTTATTTTCGAAAATGTAAGTTGTTATTGTGAATATTTGTCTAAGATGAGTGATGAGGGGAGGTCTGACTATCAAGTAGCATAACAATTCAGTACTAATAAAATTGTATGATGCCATCATTTTGTGTTTTGGATGAGTCAGAATGAATGGATCTTAAATTAAAACCCTTTTTTTTCAGCTTTACGTTGTATTTCACATATTCACACATCAGGGTTGGCAGAGAAAACTTAGTGTTAACACACTTTGTTCCCCACTGTCTTCCGTTTTTTTGGGGTATTGCGTGTTGAGAGGAATAAATAACAATTCATTGCTTTGAATAGGAATAGAACCTCACCACCGTCGCGTTACAGTCATACCATTGACGGCCTCTACGCCATGACGGACTCTATAAGCTATCAAAATAGACTTTAGAAGTTTGTTTTCTCGTTCGTCTTGTTTTCTTGGAAGCCACATCAGTTCATTCTTTGAAAATATCTGTTGAGATCAGGATCCGGACATGTATAAATTTGCTTGAGCAAATCAGACGGCAAGAAGACAAGACTATTGCTTGATTTTTATTACATAAATTGTTATATACAATTATAGGTGAAGCTAATAAAAGCGCGATGAATAATAGAAGATTTTTGTGTGTAATGTTGTACAGTTATTTAAATATAACACATTATTAAAAAGATAAAACATCAAAATAATTATCCTTTCTAAATTTCATATGTAGAAACATCTATTGAGGCCAGTCGTGGCGCACGGTCACAAAGTGTGACTGTAAAATCGACTGGTTTTGGGTTCAATCCCCACTCGAGGAAATTAAATATTTTTTTACATTTATATTTTCATTTCCTCACTCTGGAGTCGAGGCGGCGTTGAGTTCTGCCACTCAACTCGCAATGCCTCCAGAACTCCGCGGAAATGGGGGAACGGAGTGTCTTAACACTAGGTTCCCTCTGCCTGCTCTGCTGTGTGCGGGATACAGTGTGAAGCTGATAAAAAAATCTATTGACTATAATCTTATTCGTTGTGGTTTTTCTTTGTCTTTAATTAAAATTAAAGTATATTAGGTACTATTAATATTTTAACGAAGCGGGACTCGGACCCGCTCCTCCTGGAAACCGACTACAACTTATTTATGTTGTTAGCATCACTGTTAGGAGATTTTTACAAAAAAAATATACGAAGCTTGATGAGCGCCGACCAGGCCCTCTGACCACTAAACCATACGTTCTCATACGTTTCTACCAAAAACCATACATTTTCGAGTCCCGCTGTGTTCAATTTTTTATACGTTTTCTAAATAAGTATTTTTCTTTCCTAAGTGTGGAATAACACTTTAAAAATGTTAAAAATATTTAAAATACATTTCTCTTGTGATATTATTATTTAAGCATGTTTTTATTTTCAAGTTCAAAGCTATGCAAGGTAATTTTGTTAAGAAATTAGTCAGAGGTATATTATTTCAAGTGGAACCTTCCACTGCAATCCTATAAGTCAGGCCAAACATATTAATATATTATATATGTTACAGTTATTTTGATTTAACTATAATACATAGCAAAGTAGACAGAGGGAACCTGGTGTTAAGTAACTCTTTTCCCCTAAGAGTTAAGACCGTTTCCACTCCATTTTCCACCGATTTTGGAGGCATTGAGTTTGAGTAACGGAACTCAACGCCGCGCTTTGCCTCGTTGCCGGATCGAGAAAATGAATATATTCCTCGAGCGGGAATTGAACCGTTAACCTGTCGCGTTTACAGCATTCTTGTAGCTCCGCGATTTAGCTGGCCTCAATATACAATATTATATCAGTATCAAAACAATATTATTCAAAAAAATATAAATAAAGAATTGAGACATAAATTCAATACAACAAATAGTGACTATAAGGTCTTTCTAAATTTTAAAATTATTAAATATTTCCTTTTTTGTCAAGCATTAAAACAAAACAAACAGAACGAAGCAGCAGGAGTCGTATAAATTTACAAAACTTAGTCAGTCAGTCGTGAATTTCAAAACTATAAGGATTATTTATAAGGACCAACATGACTGATGCTCTAGGTGAACGTGTATTTTATTTCTTTAATATGGTTCCATCAAGGGTCACCATAACTTTTGTTTTTTACTTCTGTTAGATAATAAAAAAATATGTAGTACATTAAATCACCTTCACGCTGTATCCCGCACACACAGCAGGGTAAGCAGAGGCAAGCTAGTGTTAAGACACTCCGTTCCTCACTTTCTGCCGAATTCTGGGGGCATTGGGTGTTAAGTGGCAGAACTCAACGGCGCGTTTAACCTCGACACCAGACCGAAGAAATGGAAATATAAATTTAAGTAAATATTTCATCTCCTCGAGTGGGGATCGAACCCACAACCAGTCGGTTTTACAGTCACACCTCGTGCCGCTGCGCCACGAATTAAATTTTTAATTTTTAAATGTAGTACATACAGTCAATTTGGGTAACTTTAATTTTTTGGGTAACATTGACTGTGGGACCCCGAACTTATATTATATTTGTTTTGATAATTTTACGTATGATACAATATTATTGACTATTTTTTAATGAATAAATGTAAATTTACAAACGAAAAGAAATTTAAGACTTAGTACAAGGAAAACACAAATATAGATGAAGATAATGTTACTTTAGCACCATTAACACTAAACGTGCTAAATAAATTGCCGTCTGAAATTAAATAAAAATGGATATGATGCTGTTTCTACAGTAGATACTAATATAGTATAAATATAGTATAAAAGTAATATAGTATAAAAGAAACGATTTTGGAAGGGATTATGCGGGATGATCCTGAATAGACAATTAACTTCAAGTTCAAGTTAAGAAATGAAATATTTAATATTTTCGGTATGGTTTCAGGCAAACAGCGTCGTTGAGTTCTGTCACTCAACACGCAAATCCTTTAGAATTTGGCGGTAAATGGGGAAAATGGGGAGGAAGAGTTTTGTTTTAGCACTAAGTTTCATCTGCCTACATACAGCGTGATGCTAAAAAAAGATAAAAAATAATAAAAGATAAAAACGATAATAAGCTATAAAATTTATTACAATATATGTCTATAGAGAACATAGAAAATATTAATATAATATAACACATTGAATATGGATTTCTAAAGATCATCATCATTCATCATATTATTCATACAAATTCTTAGCATTTATCTGTCACATATAATTTGTTGAAGCATAACATGAGAAATTCAATATATTTGAAATTTTATTTAAAGCTGACAAGTTTCAAGTTTACATGTAAAAATTTCCTTTTCATTCTTTCGTTTCTGAAAAAAATAATGTTTCTGTTATTCATTTTTTCCGCTTCACACTTTATCCTGTATATAGCAGGTCAGACTGTAGTAATCTAGTTAAGTAACTTAAGAAAAAGAAAATAATAAATATTTAACTGATAGTCCCCCAAATGTTTAATTAATCTCTCGAGTGGGATTCAAATCCATAGCCGTCGCTTTCACAGTTACACACCTGTACCACTGCGCCACCACCACCTCCGAATCAAAAATATATAAAATTAAAAAAACAACAGTAATTTAGCCACCCTATTCCTACGTATAATGAAACTATAAATCCGTCTCGATGTGCGCATCACGTAGCGCCGGTAACGAGGCTCAAATAACTTATTTACTAACGCTGAAATCGAGACTGCACTTCGCAACACACGGACAGACTCAACTTTGCCCTTAATTGCTAGAATACTTTCGTTTTTTTTTTTGTTTCAATAAAATAATATTTCGCATTATGTAGTTAAAAACAGGTCAAGCACTAGTCGGACTCGCCCACCGAGGGTTCCATATACAAAAAATGGAGATTTTGAGCTTTTTCTGAAATTCAAACTTAGCCAGAGCCCTTTCCTCTGATCTCACTTGAATTAGTAATACTAAACTTTGCCATCCTATTATATTTGCTATATTTTTTTTTTATTTAACCACACATGTATAGTTTTCTGATTTTTTACTGAACTAGTACTGCCTGTAGATGCTCGCTGCCAAATTTCATAATTCTAGTTTAATTAAAAGTCATTATTCACTTTTATTTCCATCATAGTGTCGAAATACGCGTTCCTTGCGATAGAAACGGCCATATCTTTTTTTAAGTAATGTAGAAATACAATTTTTCAGAAACTCATAGGACCGTAGATCTGAGTAGTAAATGGTTTGCATTTTAAACCGATACCTCCAAGCATTCCTGAGCTTAAGATTTGACAGACAGACATACAGACGGGCATTAAATTTTGGATTATAAGATAGTAAGGGTTCCTTTTTCCCTTAAAAGGTACGGAACCCTAACAATAGTCTAATTATGGTACCTAATGGTAATGGTACCTAATTACACCTTTAGTTTCAGTGATTGAAAATAAAGGTTGAAATTCTTAAAAAATAATAATAAAAAAAGGGAAAATTGCTAAAAATTGAGTAATATCATGGAAAGCAATATATACAAAAAAAAACTAAATCAAATTATATATATTTTTAATAAATTCTTAATAAGTGCTAAAATAATTGAAAGAAAATATATATCTATTTTAGAATTTCTCACGGATATTCTCATTTCTGGTTCGAGCTGAAAGTGTAAGTAGAGTGCACGACTGTTTGTTTCGTTATTAAACTGTTTCAATCCAAAACTATTCATTTTGTTGATCGTGCTACTATTTAAAGCTTAATAATAAGAAATAATATAACACTTTACTTAGGTAACATTATCATGGAAAAGATTTGCAAAAATATTAACTAATTTATAAAGTATGTTTTAATTAGAACGGAGTGTCTTAACACTACGTTCCTTGGTTTGTTCTGCTTAGTTCTATTTTCTTATTTTATGTTTTTTTTATGATCGTGAAGAAACTCTTTTGGGGTACGCTGCACAAAATGCTCGCCCGAGGGGACTCGAGCAAATCCTGGACTGGCATATGTGGGCCGTCCACACTATCCACTAAAACCTTACGGTGCTCCTCCTCGACAGGTATAGGTCATGACTACGAGAGCCAAGAGATTCTTCCATAATCCTGGCGGTCCTTCTACCTGCTCTGTTATGCGGGATACAATGTGAAGCTAGGATATACATATATAGGTTTATATATACGTTTTCTAAAATAAATTGTGTATAGTAAATAAAATGAAACACAAACAGGCACTCGGAATACTACATACTACGTGTTTGGCCGATGACATTTATGTAGCAACTAACGTTTTGTTATTTATTTTTAACCTTATTAGAAACATGGATTGCTGTATAGTGAGAGAAAACGTACAAACGCATTTAAACAATATTTATATTTTTCCTATGTAATTCAAACCTACTTTAATCGCGTTCTAAGAAACATCACCTAAAGCTAACATTATAGTAACGATCACATCAAAATAGTAAATCAAAAAAAAATTAAGACATTTTAAACATCAGAAACATCAAATACAACAAATCGAGAAATCATCTTGAAAATATGTACAAACTAAAATATATGCAGGTCAGTGGAATTGTAAACATTTGTTAGACAAAGAGAACAAATAGCGCGTACGTTCTTCATCAGTGCAACACCTACGTGATTGCATCTTCTGTGAAGTGCACCAATTAAACAATGCACCTACCCGCTTAGGTGTGTGATACACTACAACGATTGCTTTAAAATATTTTAGTTTGAGTAAAGCAATTGTAAATATCTTTAGGGTCCCGTAAAAAGATTGATAAAATTGAATATTTATTGGTTTTTCCATAGAAAAAAATCAAGATAAACTTATATTTGTAATTCATTTAATTGATTTACAAAATGAGTAAAAATTGTCAACAATCCTGAAATTGATCCACATCGGAGGGTGGGTTCATTTAACTACTTAACCGGCTTATTTTTAATTACTTTGTTGTAATTAAAATAAAAATGTAATTAACTGTACAAAAAAACTATAAATTGTTGTTGCTTTTCTATATATTGTGAAGGACTTAATAAATAAAAGTAGTACTACAAATTAGTTTTTCTAGATTTATTATTATTTTTAAGGTTCCGTACACGTTACAAAAAAATGGAACCCTTAATGGATCACTTTATTGTCCATCTGTCCGTCTGTCAAGACCATTTATCTCGAGATCGTGTAGAGGTATCAAGTTGAAATTAATGTCAGATATTCTAGATCACGGATCCTTGGAACACAAAAAAAACAAGCTTCTAAGTCAACGCAAACAAATGATGCATTTTGTATGAAATTCGCCGCGTAATAGTGGACCTAAATGTATGAAATTTGGAAAAAAAAAGTGAAAATTTATGGATATTTTATAGAAAAAAAAATCATTACAAACTTATAATTGTTGTTAATTTCATATAAAAGCAATGTATACGTCCACATATTTAAGTTTGTCAATTTTTACAAACTTCTCGTTCGGATACAGTCCTGAATTATTGGTACGGCCCTCGGTATGGGAGTCCGACTCGCATTTGTCCAGTTTTTTAAATAGATATATATTTTTTTCTAAAACATATTTTATGTTCACAGTATAAAATATTATCTATCTTTATAAAATATTATCTATATGTGTACACAAAGTTTAAGAACGCCGCCTGTAGGTTTACGTCACGCGACAGCCAGAGGTCACGAAGTCGTGTAAAACTGTTAAAAGGTGTTCGAGTTTAGCACATGAGATTGCGGACCACGCAACTCTTCAAGCATTTTGTTATAATTAAATGGAGAGGATCGCAAGTATATTTTGATTGAGTCTTCTAAACGTTTTTTTTAATTGATATGTACTTTATATAGATACTTATTAAAATAATTATTAATTATATTTGTTTTAAGCGTTGGCTGGAAAGTAAAGCTTTTTAGCTTCACGCTGTATCCCATATATAGAAACAAGAGTCATCATACAAGAATCTGTGAACCTAGTGTTAAGACACTCTCTTTCCTATTTTCTGCCGAATTCTTCGTCGCCGCGTTTCGCCTTGGCACCAGAGCGAAGAAATGAAAATATTAAGTATTTTATTTCCTCGAGTAAGAATCGAACGCACGATCTATTTCGTTTACAGGCACACGTCCGTGCCCCTGCACCACGACTAGCCTCAAGTAAATTTTTTTTAGACTTCATCATTCCTTCTCCAGATTTTACTTAGGAGAAACCAACATTTTAGTTTATTATATATTCTCTTGAAGATAAATAAGCAGGTTTAATCTCTCACGATATGGCATTTACAACTACTAATTTTATAATTGTCTAACATAAGATACTAAGTGAGACAGTATGTTAATAACGAAAGTAATTTATAAGGGCGCAAACTCAACCATAAATTAGAATGACAAATTGTTTCTAAGTGATTTAATTCTAACCTATGATGTAACTAGTGACTGTACTGTATGCTTTAGATCATACCGCGTGGATTTTAATAAATATTTTTGAGGTAATTCTTAGTCTTGGTTTTTTTTAATCGTCATGCTCATAGTAGAGTAGGCATAGGGAACCTAGAGTTAAGACACTCCGTGTTGAGTGACAGAACTCAATACTTGGGAAGTATCGGATCACGTACGTAGTTTTTAGGGTTCCTAACCATTTAAGGAAAAAGGAATCCCTTATAAGATCACTTTGTTGTCCGTCTATCTGTCTGTCTGTCAAGAGCCTTTATCTCAGGAATGCTTGGAGATATCGAGTTGAAATTCAAACCTTATACTCAGGTCTAGATTCGAGAGATTTAAACCATATACTCAGATTTAGATTCCCTAGAATTTCCTAAAAATTTCTACATTTACTTAAAAAAAATGGTTTGTATCATGAAAAACGAGTACTTCTTTTGTTTTGGCAACTAGGATCTACAAATAGTACTAGTTCAGGAAAAAATGTGGTTAAATCCTAAAAAATAATAACCTTAAATGGGGGGTAAAATTTGGTATTAAAGCCACTAGTGCAAGTGAGATATCAGATAAAAGGGCTTGGTTTGCATATTCTAATACATATTTTATTAACTTTTATGACTCGGTGGGCGACCCTACCCTACCCGCGCTTGTCCGGTTTCATCAATTAGTTGTGCAGTTTCATATTTTTAATCACGATATGTGACAAAAAAAATATATTTTGTTGATGTATCAACAAAATCATAAGTTTCCCCATATAAAAGACTTCAACGAGATTCCTTTTCAGTAATTTTTAAACATGATCAATCTTCATTCAATCTTCATTGACGTATTATATGTCTTCACATGTAATAATTGAAATTATTATAATTATAAATTCATTTGAGGCCTGTCATGGTGCAACGGCACACACTCTTACAGAAATCACGACAGACAAATTGTCGCGGGTTCGATTCCCATTCGAGGAAATAAAGTATTTAATATTTTCATTTCATCGCTTTGGTATCGAGGCAAAGCGCGGCGTTGAGTTCTACACGCAATGTCTTCAGAACTCAGCGAAAAACGGAGAACGGAGTGTCTTAACACTAGGTTCCTTCTGCCTACCCTGATGTGAGCGGGATACAGCGTGAAGCTGATAAAAAATAGTAATTAAAATGAACACATAATAATATAAACCAAAATATGACGCTATAAATTTATCATAAAAATATACTTTTAATTAAGAATTTGTAACCGTATAGAGCATTGCTTACAAATTTAATACGGTAGCATTTTTATATTTGGCTGTTACTTTATCTTAGATATCGATATTCGATATACATGCTTATGTGTCGATATATTTCGTCAGAGTATATAAAGTACCTACTCATATTACAATTGAACAATAGATCGATTTCTGGCGGTATCGATTTTTTTTTGTGAAATTTCCGCTCTCACAGTTGACAATGAATTCAAATAGTGACATTCAAATAGCGCTAATTTGATCCTAAGAATAAAAGAATGTATGAAAAACTCACACATTTAGTCTATTATTTTAAGTTTACTGATCATTCTTTTACGTGTTTAGTTTATATGAAAACTTTACGTTGTACGTTTTATGTGTGGGATACACATAGCATGGTAGGCAGAGGGAACCTGGAAACCTAACTTGCATGTTTAGTTTACATGAAAAATTTACGTTGTACGTTTTATGTGTGGTATTCACTGTACACATAGCATGGTAGGCCGAGGGAACCTGGGAACCTAATGTTAAGACCGTTTTCCGTTTGCCGTCGAATACATCAAAACTTTATGATTATCATTTATTTTATGTTTTCATAGGCTGAATGTAGAACTCTAAAGTCAATATTCCAGAATAACAAATATAACTAACTGAAATTTGAATTTATACATGCCGAAAGTACTAAAAATATCCATCTACAATCGTTTCTAAAATTTATTCTTTTCTTTCAAACAACTTACAAAAAAATGTTAAAAGATTAAAATAGTATACATATACTTAATATAGGTTTACATAAACTTAAAAATGCAACAGAGAGAGATTGTAAAATTTTATATGTAAATATTTATTACATTTTAAAATCTACTCTTTCTATCAATACATAGAACGTATTGATTAATTACACATTTAAATAAAGCAGAGTACAAAATTTAAACCATTTCTATAATATAATGTAACTCTGTTCTGTGTGTAAGCTAATGCATATAATTGTTAAATTTGAGGCCAGTGGTGACGCAGGGGCACAAAATGTGACTCTAAAATCGACTGGTTGTGGGTTCGTTCCCGACTCGAGGAAATGAAATATTTATTTACATTTATATTTTAATTTCTTCACTTCTGGTGTCGAGGCAAAGCGCGGCGTTGAGTTCCGCCACTCAACACGCAATGCATCTAGAAGACGGCGGAAAGTGGGGAGTGTCTTATCACTATGTTCCCTCTGCTTGCCCTGCTGTGTGCGGAATACAGCGTGAAACTGATAAAAAAAATATGTTGTTACTTTTTTCTAGGAAAACAATTGATTGTCATGGAGACATTTTTATGGGAAGATTTTGTACATTAAAACCTTGATTAATTATTATTTTTGGGTTCCAGCAATTAGACACCAGGCGCTACTTTTATTTTTATTTACCTTATATCCCACATATAGTAGGGCAGGCAGAGGAAAACTGGGGACCGGAAACTGGGAACAGTATGTGAAGCTAAAAATAAATGATAGTCACTTTATTTTTTATGGCGATATCTAACCTGAAATGTACCAATTTTATAAATTAAACAATTAATAACTGAATAAAATAACACATATTTTAATAATTTGCAAACTTACTATCGCAATGTTATATAAAACCAAAGAATTCTCGAAGAAAACCATATTGTAATTATACATTTGCCCTAAAGACCTCACAACTGAGTGACCGACGACAAATACTCATAAATACTACACAACGTATACGAAGCCAGTCGTAGGCACGAGGTGTGACTGTAAATCCGACTGGTTGTGGGTTCGATCCCCACTCAAGGAGATGAAATATTTACTTAAATTTATATTTCCATTTCTTCGCTCTGGTGTCGAGGTTAAGCGCGGCGTTGAGTTCTGCCACTCAACACGCAATGAATCCAATATTCGGCAGAAAGTGGGGAACAGAGTGTCTTAACACTTGGTTCCCTCTGCCTACCCTGCTGTGTGCGGGATACAGCGTGAAGCTGATTATTATACTACACAACGTAAATTCAGCGATAACTTCTGTCGAGGACGAGACCGGAATGCCAAATCGTGGTCACTAAGAAATTTAAAAAAAAACGCCAATTTAGGTTCCAGTGGAGTTTCAAAATTACAGTCACGAACTAAAGTTCACCTATGACATGTAGGAAATCTCGTATTAAAGTATCATTTGTGGGACGGCAGCGCACTTATGTACGTGGTTAATAATTTATATTATTGCGTATCTTGTAATGTTTAGGTTAAAACTGTTTTTGTTGTTTTAATAAGGACAGCTTTGACCAGGTGGGATGTTAGTGTAGCTAGTTGAGATAGCGGTAACGATGATAGGATGTTAATATTTGAATATTTATAATAAAAAGAAATATTTGTTTTTAACATTAATAAAGTGTTATTCCACACTTAGGAAAGAAAAATACTTATTTCGAAAACGTATAAAAATTTAAACGTAGCAGGGCTCGAACAACATAAATAAGTTATAACAAGCGTATGAAAATTTCGACGTAGCTTGACTTGAACGTACGACTCAGTGGTCAGAGCGCCTGGTCGGTTTCCAGGAGGCGCGGGTAAATTTTTATACGTTTTCTAAATAAGTAGAAATATTTGTACCTAAATATTTTAATAGAATTGATAAAATGTTTGGAGGTGTTATTTTTATCCATTGTTAAAGTGGCGGGGCGACAAACATCTAATTAATAAATGCAACGGATATGAGTTCGATATCCACTCGGGGGAATGTTTTCTTTTTCTCGCTCTAGTAAACAAAAAATCACGAGGTTGAGCCCCCTCTGCCTACTCTGTATACAGAGTACGGAACAAAGCCAAAAAAAAAATAGAAGGAGGAAGGTGCTCCACCTTCACTATAATGTAAATAATATTGATAATAATTTAACTAAATAACTACTATTATTGTCCAGAGTATTTGAGTGAGAATAATTTAAATTAAGTTTTTTTTTAATTCGTCTTAATGACTGACATTACGATAGAAATCTGTAATAATACCATACCCTACAAACTCACAACACACACTCTACGTTTGACCTGCGCGTGCGCAATAGTAATAAAAAGTAAATTGTATATATAATTCATCTTCTAAACCCCCTTTACAAATCGATACACAGTATTATATTTGTAAAATGGATAAGATGTGATTTACTCGCACTTCGTTGTGATTTTAAAATGCTAAGTTTTCGGTATTTTAAACCATTTGGCCTCTATAAGTTCAATCATATTCATATTTTTTTACGTATGTAAAACTATAACTACTTTTAATTACTGGTTTCTACAATCTTTAAGTCATTATTGAGATCAGTATGAGGAAAAATCTTTTTCGACATTTGTTTCACAATTGCTGTTTTATATGTACCATGCATATGATTTGTGAAGTAAAATATATAATAGTTTAATTTTCATTGATAGTGACTTCTCTTTTTAAAACATGTATTGATTTATATTTAAATTAAGATTATTAACTAAAATCCGCTTATGTGTGCTGTTATATTTTTCCATATACGCTGATTTCATAAGAAAAGAGGCAGTCGTGGCACAGAGGTACATAAGTGTAACTGTAATGCGACGGTTGGGAGACGAATTATTATTTATTAATATTTTCATTTCTTAGCTCTGGCACCAAGGCCCAGTGTTGAGTTCTGCCACTCAACACGCAAAGTGGAGATCGGAGAGTGTTAATACTAGGTTCCCTCTGCCTATCCTGCTATATGCGGGATACAGCGTGAAGTTGCTTATGCAGTTTTTAATATATTTAAATTATATGATATTTTTCTACTTTTTCATTGTACATTTGTTATTCTTATTTTTCTTATAAAATTAAATTTCCTTAACGAATGCAATAAAGAGATCTATCTATCTACATTTAATTTATTCTAAAGTATGCTTTTGTAACGTATGTTCTTGTATTTTTTCCATATTAGTTAAAAATTTATGGATTTCACTATAAACATATATATAAAAAAGACGACCTTTTCGTACTCATTACGTAGGTATAGATATACTTACGATTGAACGCAATCTTTAATCTTGCACAAATTAATTATTAGGTACCGAACATATAGAATAAACGTTGCTTAAAACATCATAAAATGTTAAATAGTTTCCAAATGTAATCAATTTTCTTCGTTAAACTTTCGTCTTGATAGTAATTAATTATTGATTCTTAGTTGATCAAGCTAGCAGTTGAACAAGAAGCAGTTGTTTACACATGAGGATGTGAAATACATATCAGAATAGAATATGGTCTTTAAGAGAGTTAGGATTATAGAGATAGTTGATGAGTTTATTTTTAATTGTTTAGTAGCCCAAAGAGCTCTTAGACCTGGGAGACACCTGGGTGAATACAATATTACCAATTATTAAATTTCAAATACAAATATAAACCTTTTACTGCCTGTAAGATATAATATGTAGTACGCAGTGAGAGAGACTGAGACATGGACATTAGACCATATTTTTTGTAAAAGTAGTAATACATGGATATATCTAGAAATATTTTCCAGGTGGGTCTGGACTATAGCTGCGAACAGATCTGTTCGTAACTTTTTTGGAATGGTCCCAAGGCTATTCTAGGGTGGTCAAGGACTTACCGGCTCTCATTATTCCTAAGCCCTTGTAGGTATATAAAATTGGTACCACCAATAGCAAAATGGAGTTATTTTTGTGGGAACGGATTTATACATATACATAACCTTAGGCTAAAATTAGTTTTAAAAGCAATCAAAACATTAATAATTACAAACTGACTATTAATGACCCCATACTATCTCACGATGATCACAGTTTCCTAAGAGCGGTTGGTAATCGCCAAGGTGTTGATGTTTAATTCCATATTTCGTTAAACCTCTCTATAGCTTTACATATTGTCCTTTTAATCTATATTTATTTCAATGTTATAATATATATATTGGAGGCCGTCGTGGCCCAGGGGCACATGGGTGTGACTGTAACGCGACGGTTGTGGGTTCGATCCCCACTCGAGGAAATGAAATATTTACTTAAATTTATATTTCCATTTCTTCGCTCTGGTGTCAAGGCTAAGCGCGGCGTTGAGTTCTGCCACTCGACACGCAATGCCTCCAGAATTCAGCAGAAAGTAGGGAACGGAGTGTCTTAACACTAGATTCCCTCTGCCTACCCTGCTGTGTGCGGGATATAGCGTGAAGCTAATTTTTTTTTTTTTATAATATATTGTGTGTAAGACAAAATCAAGATCGTAGGTTTGTTCTTTGCAGTAAGGATACTTTTTTTTTCTACTTTTCGCTGTATGAAGCAGGGTAAAGCAGGGTAGGCAGAGGGAACCTAACCTAGAGTTAGGATTTTTGCATTGCGACATTGCGTTCTCCACTTTCCGCTGAATTTCCATTTCCATTTCACTTTGTCTTGTTACCAAATCGAAGAAATTAAAATATTAATGAATAAAAATTCCATTAACCCGAGTGGGAATCGAATCCGTCACGTTTACAGTCAGATGCTACTGTTTAAAAAAATAATTTTCATTTCATTTTAAATGGAAATTAAGTTCACATTATTAGAATGTAGGTTATTATAATGTTATGCTTTTTGTCATCACGTCGCTACTATTTTTCTGCCGTCATAAGGTAAAAAGGCATAATTAACATTTTCTACGAAATTGAGTTATATATATATTCGGCATCAGGAAAATAAGATTTATCTGCCTATTTTTTTGTTTATTTTTAGTAATAATATAAACAGAGATATCATAAGCCTAAAAGGCACAACTGCATCCTATTGCAAGTTTTAGTACAGGAAAAGGGCACATTGTGAGATGTTACTTTTATTCACCTGTAAAGGCGTATACCTTACATTATTGTAGTAGAAAAAAAGTCACAACTATCATTTATGTCTTTACTACTAAAAAACACTTAATTAAAATGAAGTGACAAGGAAGAAGTATGTAGGGAATTAGGCCACTTATGCCTATCGGTTCGACGTCCTGGTAAGATTGTTTTGTAATTTATTTCTATACTTATACCATCGTTACTTACTGTACGGCGATATTCATTTAATGTGTCAGTGTATTCTTTATTTAATAATAGTAAGTTGTTGTTAAAAACGTTTTGGTATGGCAAAAATCAAAACCCAAATTTTTTATAAAGTAATTTTTAAAATAGTCGCTATAACCGAGTTTTTTAAGCGTTGTATTGCATATA
>JAATLQ010034849.1:14126-25063 GCA_013421005.1 Heliconius erato x Heliconius himera | reverse complement strand
TGACTGCTTTGACTTAATCTAATTTCAATTTATAAAAGAAAAATGTCTCAAATAATAATAAATGAATAAAATAAATAAATCAGCTTCACGCACACAGTAGGGTAGCCAGATGGAACCTAGTGTTAAGACACTCCGTTCTCTACTTTCTGCCGAATTCTGGAGGCATGGCGTGTTTAGTGGCAGAACTCAACGCCGCGCTTTGCCTCGACACCAGAGCTAAGAAATGGAAATATAAATTTTAATAAATATTTCACTCCTCGAGTGGGGATAGAACCCACAACCACTCGGTTTTACAGTCCCACTTTGTGCCGCTGCGCCACGACTGGCCTCATAATAATGTATTTGGTAATTATTAGTTGCTATGCTATTTTGTTTTCAATAGTTGATACAGAAAGACAAAAAGAGATTACAAGACATAAACTATAATTTAACTTTTCAATTAAAAATGAAAGCAAAACTTTTAAAAGGCTTAGATTTAAGCTCTACGTTTAAAGTTACTTTGTATTATAGTAATTATTTATTTACTCATATATCATTTTGTTATCTTCATGTTTTATATTGTAAACAGCAGGATAGGTAGAGGAAAGGAGGAGGAAGGTTAAGACATTCCGTTCCACATTTTCCACCGAATTGTCGAGACGTTGCGTGTTGTTTGGCGGAACTCAACCCTGCGATTTTCTTGTTAAAAGATCGAAAAAATGTAAATATTAAATAATTTCTCCTAATGCGAATCGAACCTACAACTGCCACGTCTACAGCTTACTGTGCTATTACGCCACAGCGTATTATTTTTCTACTTATTTTTATCATTGTATGTATTTTAATACATTTGTAGACTACATTTATTATAAGTCACTATTTGACTAGGTGAGTTTTCTACAAGTTAATGTAATATTTTTAAAAAAAGTTTTTTATATGGTCTTTATTTCTTTAATTAAAAAAAAGTTTTTTTATATACATTAATAAAATTAAATTTAAAGAGATAATCAAGTTCTTGAATATTATTTATTTATAGATTATATTTTAGCATACAATAATTGCTCATTTATTAGTCAAGATACATTAGATGAGATTGAAAATGATAAGGATGCAGCGTCCGGTGTAGAAGAAATCATATATTTTATTATATTTGACTTCTTTTTTATCTTTCCAAAAATGATTATTGGCTTTAGACAAAAATTATAAAAAGTTATACATTTTTAGTAATTATAATTTTTTACTTTTATTGATCTCTCATACAAATCTCAGTTTAAGACTCACAAACTGTATGTCTAGGATAAAAAAATAAAAAAGTATTTTAAATGAAACTATTTTAACCGGATTAATCGCGTATATTTTAAGTTATACATTTTGGGAATCCGACGTTTCAAACACTTTGCAGTAGTCCGTGATCACGGGTAGACTATACTGTAGGTAGACTGTAATAATCGCGAAAATCAAAGAACTTATAATAAAAAAGTATATTAATGTACAGTTTTAAATTTTATATAATGTGAAGAGATGCCATCTATCTCATACGAGGTATATTTCACTGAAAACGGACGTGGTTTTTTTCAAAAGCAAACATGGAACAGCGAACGTTCCAAGAGTAGTCTAAGAGATGGCGCAAATATTTCAACGCCATCTATTAAGAGATTTTTGAATTGTTTCATTTCAAAATACGTTTCTTTATAAAGTTTCATGTGTGCAAAGAACCATGATAAAATGTAACTCCGAAAAGAATAGAAGTTAATCTTAAATTATAATTAAAAAATTAAAACAAAAAATTGCGGTGTAATTTAGTTATATAAATTTATGCAACCGGTATTTAAAGCGCAGTAGTAGGATTTTCTTTTGATATGGGGTAACACCTAACATTATAATTTGCAAATGGCTACCTACTGTTTCTTTTAGCGACGCAAACTGTTATTTAATATTTGAATTTCTATTGCATTTTATAATTTCTTATGAATTTAAAATTTATAGGTTCCCTAATTCTGGTCCTACCAATTTACACCGGTAAGTAATCGCTAAATATTAACTTAAACTTAAAGCCTTATTTGTAAAGATTTGTGATAATAGTTGTTTTATTTATTATTTGTATTTTTATTACCAGATTCAACAAAAATGTTTGAAATGGCTTAAATATTGTAGCTACAATTTGTCATATGAGTGGTGTCAATATATAATACAATATTTGATTTACCTCTCTTACTGAAATGGTTCAGAAATTTGTTTTTAAAATATAATATAAAATGCAATACAAATATTACTTCAAACAATGTTGCAGGAAAAGGTAATATTTTGTCGTGTAATGTATAGTCCAGTTAAAAGTACAAGTTTCTATATAAATAAAATTAAATAAATCAGCTTAACACTGTATCCTCCACACAGCAGGGTAAGCAGAGGGAACTTAGTGTTAAGACACTCCATTTCCCACTTTCTACCAAAATCTGGAGGCATTGCACGTTGAGTGGTGGAACTCAACACTGCACTTTGCATCAATACCAGAGTGAAGAAATGGAAATGTAAATTTAAATAAATATTTCTTTTCCTCAAGTGGGGATCAAACCCACAACCCAGTAGATTTTACAGTCACACTTGGTGCCCCTGTGATATGACTTGCCTCAAGTTTGGCTGGTTTCCAGTTACTAATAATTAAATAAAACTTGTAAAAAAATATTTTTAAAATTAAAATGTTATTTATTACATTATAGGTCGAGCCACATGGAAACATAGAACATTTCTTCCAAAAATACTGGTTATGGAAATTTTGTTTTTGCACCCAAATTAAAACAGGACCATATATGTCCAAATGCCAAGCAGACAATGGGAGTGAAACTTGCTAAGTTCTAAGTCATAGTCAAGGTTTGTATTAATTGCCTAACCTGTAAATATGTCTGTAGATTTTTATAAAACGGCCTTGGCAATAAATGCAAACTTTGTTCTCAAAATTTTCAAAATATCAGAAATTGTTAAAAAGGAATATAGATAGATAGATATATTAAAAAATAAATAATAGTATATTTATGTTAGATTTAATTTGACCAACACTATTAAGTTCATAATACTTCATAATTTTTATCATTATCTCTATTATATCTATCATTATCATCAAAAAATCAACAATACAACACTTAATTGAAATATTTGTTTAATTGCCTACAATTTAAATTTGCCTACAATGTTATAAGTTAATAATATATTTACAAATTTAAATTATGATTATTTTACAGATTACAATATATTTAACTTATATAAATGTTAATTATTGTTTCTAACATAAAAGGGCAAGTTTGTCTTGTTGCAATAATATAGTCTTTATCACTATTTTATTTGATTTGCAAGAATACTATTTGTATATATATAATTATAGCAAATGTTTATAAGCAATAAAAAAGTATAGTGTTTATTCGTTTTATTTCTGCATTTATCTTGTATTATTATTATACCAGAAATGATTCACTCCTTCAAAATCATTTGGAAGTATTTTTGTTTAAATTAAATAATGATATTTCAAATTGATTTTGAAAGAGTGAATCATTCTGGCTTTGAATAAAAATCGATTTATTATCCAAATAATTTAGCCAAATTTTGAATTTTTCACCCGTATCTGAGGCGGTAAATTTTAAATATTGTTTTTGGTGGACATACGATAGATGGCAGCAGTGTCGTTTTGTCCCTTTTTTTGTATGAAGTGAACATTCTTCCCTTTGGGTATATGTGTTTTTTTTGTTTATGGAAAAGGACAAGGCAAACGAGCGTTCGGGTCACCTGATGGTAAGTGATTACCGCCGCCCACGACCCCGTCCAACACCAGAGGAGCTACAGGTGCGTTGCCGGCCTTTAAGGTGGGTTGGGCGCTGGAGCCCGGCATTACGTGATGCGAAACGCAGTGGCATAAAGCCACTACTTCACGCCGGTTTTAAATGCCGGGGGTGGTAATGATCCGGTCGAGTCTGCCCATGCGTGTTGCCATTGCTGGCGACGTGACTCTACCACACGTACATTAGTCGCCCCTTACGACACCACCAGTACCAGGATGATCCTATTCTAGGCCGGGATCACACGGCACGGTTCTGTGATTAAAATGAAGTTAAAATGCTACTACAGCCTTGTATAATGTATGATATATACTGTAGATATAGAAGTCAGTATTGAAAATGAAGACAAGTTGCTTTTTAATTTTTTTTCCTTAAAAAACCGAAGCTTCCCTACCAATTTCAGGATTGTAGTTCAATTCAGGATTGTAGTAAAATTCGGGAAATTTTACTTATAAAAGTTGACAAATTTAAGTTAAGCACAAGAACATATTTTTTATGAAATAAATTACAAATATACAGGTTGTAAAGGTTTTTTCTATGAAATACCAATGAATTTTCACTTATCGTATTTTTTCCTATATTTGTATTGTTAGTTCACTTCGTGCAAAATTTCCTAACTTAGCTTAGCGAAATATCGTATCGAAATATCGAATTTCATATAAAATGCAACAAAATCGATGCACAAATGCATCTTTTCCCATCATTTGATGGCGTTGACTTACAAGCATGATGTTTTTCTGCGCTTCAAGGGAGATCTGAATATTAGACATTAAATTAATGTTGATATAGTCCGTCTAAAGTCTTATTGATAATCGGAGGTACTCGCGTAAAATTGCGCAGAATACCTATGCGCGGAAAACGTTCCATCAGTGTTACCCTGTTATGTTGTTTTACCCCACGCTTGGCAAATCATAATTAAAATATCTGATCATCTTTATGTTGTAGTATACAAAACGAAAATTTTTAAAATTAAATTAATTTTTTTATATTAATATATCCTAATGTAATAATTGTTGCAAAAATTTTATGAGGATATCTAAATATTGAAAAAAAAATCTGCAGTTCCATACATCGTTGTCGAGAATATAATCGAGACTAGCCTGAAAAGTATTTTTTTTTAAGTAATGAACAGGAGTCATTTCAAACTAAACTTCTGCTTATATAACTAATAAAACATGATATTTATGTATATACTATACACCTATGTACAACATAAATATTGAGTATGCGTAATACACAGTACTATACAATATGGATAAAGAATTATTTGGCAATATTTAAACTAGTTAAAGATTATATTAAAAAAAATATTGGGTAAATTATAAAAATCTGTTTTGAGGTACAAAAAATTAAAGTCTGGTATCCCTTTGCCAATAGTTTTACAGTGCGTCAGTGTGACCGCTACGTCCTTACAGAAAATTCGTACCCACACATCTTTATAAGTACAATCGAGCTCACACGCTATATATATAGACATACGAGGTCTTATATTAATTAAGTTAATAAATGATATCTTCATCAATACATTTAATTACCTTATTATTTAGTTGCCTAATGCCAAAATTTAAAAATATATTAAAAAAAAATTGCCTATTTTGAAATATCTTTAAATTAAAATTTTACTTTTTTATTGAATTTGGATTGATGAAGACTGGGATGTGGCCCCATTATAATAATTACAATTCAGTACTTTATTTAATTTTTAAATTTGCTTATACATAACTTGATTTTGCATGTTGCTTAATCTAACACACTAATTATTATAATATTACTAGATAAATATGCTTTACTGCGCTATTTTGTATATATGACGCTATCATATAATAATATATTAATATTTCATAGTATTGAACTAACAGCGTTGCGCTTGACTGTACCGTAGTGTTGTGACCGCCCCGCCACACGCCGCACCGATTCCCCGCGAGCCCTCGCGGGGAATCGGTGCGGCGTGAGAGGACGTCTATGTGCAGATATCAAAATACGCGTTCTGCGCAATTCTACCGCGCGTGCTTCCCATACGCAATACCCGTTATGTCGGACTATACTTCCAATTGATCTCGAAATAAATGATCTTGACAGACGAACAACAATGTGATCAGAAAATGATAAGGATTCCGTTTTTACCTTTGAAATACAGAACCTTAAGAAATGGTGACTTATATAATAATTAATTAATTTATACGTAATTTATAAAACTCTAATAAAAAATTACTATATATAAATGTCTCCTCAAATAACTACGGACGAACAAAATGTGTCTACTAGATGCGGGTTGCCCTTTTAAACTTATACTAAACATTTTACTTTATGATGAGGGCTTCAAAGTGATGTAAAACGACAGTGCTTATGATATCTAATCGAGAAAATTGTTTATCTTTTCCTCTATAAAACTTTTTAAAGTAATAAGATACATATACATAAAAATTAGTATTTTTTTATGGTTTATCAGAGGTGTTTTACCTTAAATATTAAATATACAGATTATAAAGTTTCTCAATAAGAAGTTATCACTAGGATGACAACGTAAGTTTGAGCACGCATTTTATTATTAAATGAAAATATTTTGAATTTTAAACATTATTTTAAGCTTGAACCCCAACTATCGCTACTGCTTAATTTTCGGCGCAACTTTTGTAAATCTATTAAAACAATAATATTTTCATTTTAGTACCACCGACATTTTGATTTCATTTTTTTTTTATTAATGTTATTTTAGGTTTAGTGTACATTTTCTAGAAATTCTATATAAGGATTAAGTATTTTATATTTGTATTTATTATTATGATAACATTATACAATTAACACGTCTTCACGTATATATATCATATATATATATATATATATTTCTTATAATATGAAAATGATATTTAAACAGGACAAGAACGTGCTGGTATAAAGACACTTGATTGCTAAATATTTCTTTAGAGTTTTATGTAGCACCAACGCTGACGAATGAACGAAACACGAAACATAGTTAGTATTACACACTAGAATGTAATTAAATTATCATAAGGGATTCTCGATCCAAACAAAATATTCAAGGAAATCTTTTCTTTGTAAATAATAAAATTAGTTTTCCTAGTTTCCAGATACTTTATTTGTTCTTGTTGAGAATAAAATTTCAATGCGGCACTTCGTCAGCGGAAAAATAAAAAATAACCTCATTCTCCTGAGTAGGAACCAAACCTACAATTGTCTCATATTCTATTAGTGTTTTTATATAAATAATTAATGTTACTTTTGTTAAATCTCGAATTGCTGCTTCATTTCTATTTTATCCTATTCTATATCTAATTCTATCTTGATATTATTATAAGCCTAATTAAATTTCAGCCACAGGCGTTTAACGTAAAAATTGACGGACCAAAAATATTCGTTAGCACAGAAGGGTAAAAGTTTAAAAACATATGTTGTTGTAATTATTTCATAAAATAACACGGAATTTATATTTCAGAGCAGGAATATATCGCTAAGCGTTATATTAACAATAGTGAAATGTTTTTGAAATGTTATTATTTATGATAAAAACAAATTTTCCCGTGTTATATTTCTAACTAGTCCTGAAAAACAAAAATATTTTTATATAGATATACAAAGCTACACCCACCTGGCTAGTCGTAGCGCAAGGGCACAAGCATATGACTGTAAACGCGCCAGGCTGTGGGTTCAATTCCCATTCGAGGAAGTGAAATCCATACCTTTTATAAGAAGGAGAAGAGTAATAATAAGAATTTTCTCTACTTATCATTCTTTTTCGGCTTATTTTGATTACTTAGAATTATATTTTCTAATCCTATTGAAAACTCAAAATGATTTCATAAATATTCGTATAGCAAGCGGGCGAAGCTGCGCGGGTGCGTTAGTGTTTAATATTTATTTCTTCGTGTCGGTGTCGAGGCCAAGCATGGCGTTGAGTTCCGCTGAACGCTGAAAAAAAAATGAAATTAAATCTTCATAACTGTGATATAGTTGCGTCATGTTCATATTACTAAATTTGTTAATATTGTTTGATCATTACCTTACGTAATTCGTTATCAACTCTATTACACTGAGTAAAATTAGAAATTGTGTCTAAAATTAACTATACAAAGTTAAAGTTTAATAATATTTCATTAGGGCCTCTTGATGAAGTCCGTCGGTTTTCTTAGGCTAGAAATGTTAAGGTATATTGTACCTTTGTTATCTATATTATGAAGATGTCAATCAAAATTAATTTAGGCCTAAGTTAATAATGTAATTTAAACTTCATATTTTTACTTTATGTTTGTAATCGTATGTCCTACACTTATCCCATGTACATAACATTTAACTGCTTATTTTTAATAACAACTTGAATGATTAATATTAAACACGTCTTTTTTGTACCATTATAACATTATTAAAATTACCTACTTGAGGCCAGTCGTGGCGCAGCGGCACTAAGTGTGACTGTAAAATCGACTGGTTGTGGGTTTTATTCCCACTGTAGGAGATGAAATATTTACTTAAATTGATATTTACTTTTCTTCGCTCTAGTATCGAGGTTAAGCACGCTGTTGAGTTCTGCCACTAAACGCGCAGTGCCTCCAGAATTCGGCAGAAAGTGGAGAACGGAGTGTCTTAACACTAGGTTCCCTCTGCCTACCCTGGTGTGTGCGACATCTTGAATATACATGTAGAGTTAGCCTAAGTTAGTATTTTGCATAAATATATTTTATAAATGTTGTGTACTCTAATGTTATTTTAATATATAACTTTTGCTTTATAATAAATATATTTATTCATCAATTGAATAAACATTTTCCTTATATTTATGTTATTTTATGTTACTTATTAATAACATTTTTAACACAAAATCTTTTTGAGATAACAAAGCTTCCAAAGTTTTAGAGACTCGCTGTCTTAGGCTTTGTGATCTTTTATTCTATCACTGAGCTATTTGTATTCATTACAAATTAATTTAAACTTATTATTTTTAATAGTTATCTATTCATCGCATAAGTTGCAGAAACTGTAGAAGATATAACAAAAAACGACAACAAAAATCTTTGCGATATCATATGACTCGGTATTGTAGTTTTGACAATGCAACTACTTTTTATAGATTAATAGTACATAGAAATGCCGACCATAATTAGACCACATTATCCCATTATCCATTACCTTTTGTTTTAGTCCTTATCACAATAAATAATTTCGTATTCAAGACTGTTTTAATACCAGCATTTTGCTCCTGGAATGATTAAAATCTAACATACTTATTTAGAAAACTTTCTTATTCTTTCCTAAGTGTGGAATAACACTTTAAAAATGTTTAAAAAAATCTAAAATTAAATTCATAAGATTTTACGCATTTAAAAATGCCAAATTGAACGAAATATATCTTTCTCGAATAGGATCTCCAGAAAATCTATATATTTTGTAGTCACCTACAAATATCACTGTTAACACAACCAGTCGGTTTTACAGTCACACTTTGTGCCCCTGCGCCACGACTGGCCACACGAACAGTGTAAATGCAGTTACTCTAAATTATTCTTGGGACTTGTATTTATTACCTAGGTAAATTATGTAATGAAAAGGCCTGGATGCTTCAGTAGACATTGGCTGGGTATTGTATAGCATACCTGATTTGTACAGATTGCCGGTAATAAATAAAAATTGTGGATGTAAATATTTTTATTTATTGTATTACAATCCATAATTAATGTTATTACTTTTCCGGTAGCCTCCCAGAATGTTTCCTTTTACAATTATCTTTTTGTTGTTTTTTTTTTAATTTCGTCAGCATTTTATGGCAAACTTTGTTATCCTGATTATATTTAACTCAATTTTATTTTTATTTTACTTCATGCTGTATCCCGCGCATAGCAGAGTAGGCAGAGGGAACCAGGGTAGGTAATTCCATATTCCAGTAAGAAACTTCCGTTTCCCATTTTCCGTGTTAAATGGCGGGACTCAACGCCGCGCTTTGTCCTGTTACCATAGCAAAGAAATGAAAATATTTATTATTTTATTCCCTCGAGTGGGAATTAAACATATAACTTGTGCCCCTGCGCAATGACGGCCTCCTACTATTTTGATTTACCGTGTACTGTTACTTTGTTATGCAGTTCTTTTTTACTTAAATTTAGTGTAAGACTAACTTAATAAATGGGAATATTTTCCTTTTATAATACATTGTCACCCACGGCCTCATTTGCGTGGACCTCACGTTTCTAAAGCGTAAAATTTCGTCGTATATCGATCTTGAAAGTACTTCGGAGAATCCTCTCTTAGTGTTCCCTTATACTTCTTATATAATTTTGATTTTGGTGTTTTTTAATTACTCTTGCCTGTGCTTTATAATACAATCATATTATGTTTAAATAATACAATATTTAATATATATTATTTTTTTGAGCTTGGTAGCGAGATATAAGGAAAATTGACTTATTAACGAATTACCCACTTAATAAATCAAATATTTTTATGCAAAAAGTTAAACTAAACTAAAGATAAAAAAATATCAAATTATATATATAATAATGATCAGTCAGTTATAGGACGTCGTATATACGATCTTAATGTAATCGTAAAGACAACCTATTTTTTTTATCAGCTTCACGCCTACCCTCACACAGCAGGGTAGGCAAAGGGAACCTCGTTCGACACTCCGTTCCCTACTTTCCGCCTAATTCTGGAGGCATTGCGCGCGGAGTGGCGGAACTCAACACGGCGCTTTGCCTCGACACCAGAGCGAAGAAATGAAAATATTAATGTAAATAAATATTTCACTTCCTCGAGTGGGGACCGAACCCACAATCAGTCGATTTTACAGTCACACTTTGTGCCTCTGCGCCACGACCGGCCTCACATCTAAATTTATTTGTATTAAGAATTGTTCAGAGTATTCGTTTACTTCCGGCCGGTCGGTAGGCCAGTCGTGGCGCAGCGGCACGAGGTGTGACTGCAAAACCGACTGGTTGTGGGTTCGATCCCCACTCGAGGAGATGAAATATTTACTTAAATTTATATTTCCATTTCTTCGCTCTGGTGTCGAGGTTAAGCGCGGCGTTGAGTTCTGCCACTCAACACGCAATGCCTCCAGAATTCGGCAGAAAGTGGGGAACGGAGTGTCTTAACACTAGGTTCCCTCTGCCTACCCTGCTGTGT
>JAATLQ010034849.1:0-14026 GCA_013421005.1 Heliconius erato x Heliconius himera | reverse complement strand
ATTTTATTATTCTTTTACTTTATCCATTTCCATATTCTATGTATGCCTCTTTATATACCTACTCGAGGCCTTCGTGAGTGGACATAAATTTCACATATCGTTCTATCCTATTTCCTTCCTATTATACGCTGCAGTGTAGATCTTGATTTATTTCTATTGAAAGCTATAAATATTACTAGTACAATTTAAGAATTTTTGATAATATTTACATATTTTTCGTTTATATTTTGTTTAGATTCGAAAGCTTTCTAGTAATGAATAAAAGCTACGTAGAGTGGTCTGTATTCGACATACTTTTCGTCTACGGTATGAATATGATCTGTAGTGCTGCATCCGCTTCGGAAACTTTTTTGTTCCTTCGGTTGGCATGAGTCTAACTGTGGCCATATTATTTTTAATAAACAACATGTATAAACTTTATATAGGCAAGACATAAGTCTTATCGGGCGGTAATTTCCTTAGGTTTTGGGTAGATTTTTATTAAATAAAATTGTAAGGGTTGTTAATAGTAGAGTTCTATTATATTCGTTACTTAAATTATACTAATAAGAAAAATCCAATTTTGCGCGGTGGAATTGTAAAAACTATGATTATGAGTTCGACCATTACTTGGTGGAATGTATAATTGTATTGTGTCAGTACACTCTCCGATTAAACCAAAAACGACGTTGTGTTCCATTAGGAATATCTTGAATCTGTGCGGAAAGTGAAGAATAGAGTATCACGATTTAAGGTCATCTCTGCTTTCACTGCTATACGGGATAAAGCCAGTAGCTGATAAAAATAATAAAAATCTGATTTTTTATGTAAAAGACGAGCCAATTCTTTAAATAAAAATAGGCTCGAAATATGAGAACGAAACCAATTAGTTTCAAAGAAATTCTGTGGAGGCTGCTTTCCCTTTGCAAGAAATTAATTTGGAGATGGATGAAGATAATGTCTATTTGGTACTGAGAATTGAGAACTGAAAAATATATTGACATATTATATTGAGTGATGTTATATTGACTGACTGGGGCACAAGTGTGTCAACACGACACGTTGCGGGTTCGATTCCCACACGAAATTAAATATATATTATATATTTTTTCATTTTCTTACTCTGGTAACTAAAGTGCGGCGTTGAACTCTGCTACTGAACACGTAATTCCTTCATGATTTGGCGGAAAGTGTGGAATGAAAGTGACTTATGGGAACGGGATGGCTTAATAGACTGTGCTTAACCTGCTATGTGCGGGAGGAAGCTATAAAAAATTATAAATCTATGATATTATAGCGATTGTTATATAATAATATAATATTCTAGAATTATTTTTAATATCACACTAGAATATAACCAAGGCTTATTAATAAAACACCTACGCTCCTACACTACGCTACTACACCTAAGCTCATTTGGCTCATGGAGTCTCTCACGGACCCCCTAAATTTGTTCAATTATTGAAATGATTAATTATTTAAACAATTATTGTATTGTGTATAAACACATCTCACCAAAAACATATTAGTCAAATGAGTTTAGTTTAGGTCTTAATTTATGGCTCTTCGAGCGTGCCAGTTGAGCACCAATCGCTTCGCCAATGTCACGTTGTATGGAGAACACACGAATGAGATTGTACAGTAAGAAAGAGACTATATAACACAATAGAAGAATGTATGTCGAAAAGACGTCGAGTTAAAATACTGCATTCACCTATAAAATAAAAAAATATATAATATATATAATTACAGTATATACATGAAAATGTGTTAGCAATAAATAATATTTTACAAATATGTTAGTTTATAACTTTATATTGTTATATCTAATATATTTACATAGAGGACTAAATGTATTTAGTCATCATTTATCAACATTGAACGTTAAGGGGGCGGGGAAAATGTCAAATGAGAGTTAAGGGCCGTTAGTGACAAATTATTGAGACTAATTAACTTTGTTATTTAATCACATTGTTTATGTTAAAAATAGTTAAATGAGGCCAGTCGTGGCGCAGAGGCACAGTGTGACTGTAAAATCGACTGGTTGTGGGTTCGATCCCCACTCGAGGAAATGAAATAAAAAAATATTTCTTCGCTCTAACGTTGACGCAAAGTGCGGCGTTGAGTTCCGCCACTCAACACGCCATGCCTCCAGAACTCAGAAACGGAGTATCTCAACACTAGTTTCCCTCTGCCTACCCTGCTGATTGCGGGATACAGCCTGAAGCTGATTTATTTTTTTAAAATTAATTAAAATAATACAAATAAAAATCAGATTGACTTAACATATTAAGCCCACAAAAGCGACTGTGATGATTAATGAACAAAAAATTGACATATTGTAATCAATATACAAATTTTTGCTTATGGCTAATGAATAAATATTAATTTATTAATTTTATTGTCTATGTTCATTGAGAATTTTTATCGATTCTGGACATTTTGTCATTATACATACATAGAAAATATTACACATATATTTGATAGCACACGATAAAATGTCCTTAATTGATATATACAGATTGTGACGCGATCGGCGGATCATCGGTTGTCTATGGGTAGAGGTCCTATCCATTTCACTCTCATGTTAGTCGATTTTCAGTGGTTCGGCAGATATTTGAGAACTTGTGATTTTTTGGAAAAAATCGTATTCTTAAAAAAAATGGCAAATAAATCTGACTGTTGAGCCTGCACATGTGATTTTTTTTACACTACAGTTAAAAAGGAGGCTTTTTATATATTTATATAACTTTATTTGTAGCTCCGTCCTCCACCTCCCGCCGTTCCGGACATGGCGTGTTGGGTGGCGGTCCCCAACGCCGCGTTCGTCGCCACTTGACACACCAGCGGGGACGCACTGGTGCACGTCGCCTTGGGGGGACGCCCTATCAGTGCGCTCTCTCGAGGTGCACGTGGCGGATGGAACGTTGCAGCCCTCGTAAGGGCTGGCAGGGATCGCTGCGAGCAAGCCTTCCATCTTGGACCGTAGCGTTTGGCGCTCCGTTCTCTCTGACTACCCCGCAAGGGATAAAGCGTGAAGCTAAGTTAAGTTAAGTTATATAACTTTATATAAGAGAACTCATTAGGTAGGCTAGGTACATTCATTTTTACAAGCATGATTTTTTAGAATTGTATCTAAAACGATACTTCAAATATTAATATCACACGTTCTCTTTTTAATTCAGTACACACGTGAGTACTTAGCTTTTTTCAACCTTCGATATTCAAATGTATTCATATTCACAGAGGTTGGATATATATTTTTTATTAAGAATTTCTTCAAAGTGTAAAAACAATATACGTACATAAGTAGCGTCCTTCATATATAGTTATGCTGCTTTGTAATGTGACTGCTGTTTTGTTATTTTTTCATGTGGGATATAAATAAAAAATTAACACCGTCAGATTTAAAAAATCGACAATTTTCGAAAATATTACATTTGGTAGAACCATCAGTTGATGATCTTTTGAGGCCGAACGTGGCGCAGGGGCACAAAGTATGACTATAATGCGGCTGGTTGTTGGTTCGATCCCCATTCATTTCTTTGCTCTGGTGTCGAGGCAAAGCGCACCTTAACACGCAATACTCCCAGAATTCGGCAGAAAGTTGGGAACGGAGTGTCTTAACACTAAGTTCCCAGGTTATCTCTGCCTCAATGTAGGGTGCTATGTGCAGCGCAGAGCTAAAAAATATGATAACAGGATGAACTATGAAAATATATATAATAACTATGATAATAAATATAATATCAGTTTGTGACATTATGAAAATATACAGAAGTATAAATAAGTTAGCACATATAGAGTAGGTATACGTGCTCTATGACAATGCGCTCTGAGCCATAAAATAAATATAAAGTGTTGTTATAAGGCCACAGTGGCGCACCGCCGTAGCGTCCGACTGTAAGCGCGACGGTTGTGAGATCGATTCTTACTCGTGACAATATTTTTTTTACATGTCCTGTTGTAATAGGACAAAACGCAAAGTTGAATTTATCTTCATTTTTAACACTACATACCTGTTATATATTGAATACAAAAAAAAACAAATAGAAAACCCAAAATTAAATTGAAATAAATTGAAATAAATATATGAATTAAATTTGAAAAGCTCGAAAACAATTCTGAATAGAAATGGTTTAAACTGTGTAAACTACAGCTGTTTGTGGCTAGAGGTTGCTTGACAGAAACGCCTGGCACTTAAACTTTGTTGTATCTACAATTTTGCTTAGTATTTAAAACTTTAAAATTTCGAATGTATCTTTACTTACTAGGTACTAACTAAATAATAAATATGTTATATTTTGACATTTTCTAACATACTACAGTCAGTCATATTGATTGAATGGCAGCAAGAATTGATGCTTCTCGTCCATATAGAAAAAAATATATATAAGAGAATAAATTTAATTACTTATCACAATTGTCATTAACCTAAAATTAACTATACGAGTATGTAGAAATATACAATGAACATATATGCATCTATATAAACATATTCTAAAATTATAAACAGGTTCTCAAATCTGCATTAGTAAAGTAAATAGCATGAGTTTTTGTTTTGACAAACTTTTGTGAAATTGATTTCGCAATTCTTTTACATACAAATCACGCCAATAATTTAAAATGAGGTTAAACCGAATAAAACTAAATTACACCTTTCCTTAAAACTTTTATACGCTTTTATGAAAAAGATGCATAATTTGTGATTTATGAATACATTTGAGTAACTCACGTGATGTTGATGTATACTGAATATAATATGTATATAACTTTTCAGATAAAATCTTTTAACATTTCTCGATACGGAGGCAAGTTTGGATGACTCTTCTTGAGAAATCTTTTTTTTGATGGAGTCTATTTCATTTGATGTATTGTATGTGTGTTTTGATCGAGCAAATCGAAAAAATATTTTGGAGAGGAAAATAATCTTAGTATTTTACGTAACAATTGAAATCGATGCGTCTTTAATGAATTCTTGAATAAAATATCCTATTTTTGTATCATATGCTGCCGGCGCCGCTGCTGTATGCGAGCAGCGCAGAACCGAGTGACGTGGAGATTCGCGAGGAAGGCCTTTGTCTAGCAGTGGACGTAGAAAAGGTTGCAATGATGGTAATCCCCCGAGGCTGGGAAACATAGGACGGCCTACTGTTAACTTGCTATATTTTCCGATTATATTAATGATTTGCAATATGCCATAGCAAACGTACTATGGCAACACTGTTCTTTCAAAGACAGCCATTTTGTAAAAAAACGGTAGGTACATTATTAATTTGAGGTAATTTGCTATAAGTCCTAGGTACTTCTCTAAGCTCATCAGTATTTATGTATTGTTATTTTAAAATATAATTAATCAACTTCATGCTGTATCCCGCAGGGTAGGCAGAAGGAACCTAGTGTTAACACACTCCGTTCCCCAGTTTGTGCCGAATTCTGGAGGCATTGCGTATTGAGTGGCAGAACGCTTAGCCTCGATACCAGAGCGAAAAAATGGAAATATAAATTTAAGTAAATATTTCATCTTCTCGACTGGGAATCGAACCCACAACCGGTTTTACAGTCACACTTTGTGCCGCTGCGCCACGACTGGTCTATGAAAAAAATGTAATTAAATAAAGTAATTTATACGCACTGCAGTTTTTCTTCACATTATCCAATACAGAAGACAACACAATACTATAGTGCTAGTTTCGAATTGTTCCTTATTCGTATGTTAATTCTTAATTTTCTATTGTTGTACAGATTTTTGAATTTGAAATTTTAAGGGAGGGTGATCATATTTGGAGTCCATATCAGAAACAAATCTAATAAAATTTTAAAACATTACTTAATAAAAAAAACATAACTTAATGAAAATCCTATTCAATGACAGAAAATGTGATCACATTATGTGTTTTAATCGAGCAAATCGAAAAAGTATTTTGGAGAGGAAAATAAACTTAGTATTTTACGTAAATTGATTCAAATTGAATCATTCGCTTATATCTATTCGAGACGAAATTATATTCAATGCGACGTGCTCATGCGAGTGATAATGGAAAACTTTTGTAATTTCAAACTACGTTAAAGTTGAAAATATTCTGCTTAAAATAACTAAAAAAAAACAGCTTTACACTGTATCCCGCACACAGCAGGGTAGGCAGAGGGAACCTAATATTAAGACACTCCGTTCCCCACTTTCTGCCGAATTTTGAAGGCATTGCGTGTTGAGGTGGCAGAACTCAACGCCGCGCTTAGCCTCAATACCAAAGCGAAGAAGTGGAAATATAAATTTAAGTAAATATTTCATCTCCTCGAGTGGGGATCAACTCACAACCAGTCGGTTTCACAGTCATACCTCGTGCCGCTGCGCCACGACTGGCCTCAAAAAATAACTATAGGGTCGGATATTAAGCTAATCAAGCACCTTCAATTATTTATATTCAAGTACTTGTGCTCAAGTTTTCCCTACACGTTACCATTAAACTGTAAAAGTTAAAATCATATTAAAGTCCAATAACGCTGATTGCCTATAAAAGGAAGAAATATTCAAGGACAAACATAGTTGTTAGGCAAGTATAGACATGTAGTGTTGACAATTGTATCAAATTTGGTGACAGTATTCAGAAAGTACTTTTGCTATTTATTACCTTTGATGGCTATGTAAGTCTATGGTGCGTGAATTTGTGTTTTGCCGTCCAATATAATGCTTCGTGAATATAATTTTATGCGTCACTTATAATATTAAGTATTGATAAAAATTATTGTATTTTGGTTCAGTTTTTTTCCGCAAATAATAAGGGTGGTAGACGGAATCTTGTGTTAAGACGCTCCGTTTTCGACTTACCGCCCAACTTTGTCCTGTCAGAATCAGGGGACAAAAATCGTAAAAAAAAATATTCCTCCAAGTGGTAATTATGAGTAAAAGAACATAATGTGTGTCCAAATCGTAGCACATCAAGGCAAGAACACTGATCAATTATCGTTCAAGATTAAAAACAACAATTAATATAATTTACAATAATAAGCAAAAAAGTATCATTTTTTTGGCAAATGCTGAAGTATCCTTTTATTTTTGATTCGCTTTATAATATCGAAATATTAGTTTTTGTGATACAACGGCCATATCGTTTTTAATTAAGAAATCAAGGGACCATAGATCTGAATATATGCTTTGAACTTAAACTCGATATCTTCAAGCATTCCTGAGGCTATAAAGGCTTTTGACAGACAGACGGACGGTCAGACAACAAAGTGATTTTATAAGGGTTCCTTTACTCCTTAAAAGGTTCCGTACCTTTTCTAAGATTCTAATGAAATATTTCATTCTAATGATTTTCAGATAACCTAGTTCCAAGGAACTACTTTATCTTCATTTATATTAGGTCAGTTCTCCTTTACATTTGTCAAAATATGTACATCCATATTCAATTGTATTTTTTATGTTATGGCTTCAAGTATTTTTGCTTTAATTTACTTTAACATAATACTTGAAGCCAGTACCGGCTCTGGGGCACAAGTATACGGCAGGTTGTGGATTCGATTCCCATTTAAGGAGAATTTTTAATAAACGTATTCTTCCTTTAAATTGGATTTAATGTATCACTTATTTATAAGGTAATATTTAAATTTTAAGTAAAAAAATAATTAAGTAGAAAGAAAGTTCTTCTACTAATAACTCAAAAAAAAAAAAAAAAACTATCGTATTCACAAAATAAAGTGTTGCAAATAACTATTTTAATTTTAGAATATCAGTAAGCTGGCTGTGTGAATGTTATCACAGGTTCTTTCTATATTACATTACTTGAAACACAAAATATTTAATACTAATAATAAATATTTTTACTGGCAGCACACATGATAATATCTATACGTAACTTAAATATTTTTAATAAATTGTTTAAATTAATGGAATTTTATTTCTTCGCTCTGGTGTCGAGGCAAAGCGCGACGATGAGTTCTGCCACTCAACACGCAATGCCTCCAGAATTCGGCAGAAAGTGTTGAAGACTAGGTTCCCTTTGACTACCCTGCTATGTGCGGGATACAGCGTGAAGCAGATTGTTTGAAGTACAAGCATTTACCACAAAAAAAGCGTAATAATGAAACTAAGAATGCGCATATTGAAGGGTTGTTTCGTTTTAATATTCAGATTAAGCAAGCGTAGTGACAATAACGTCATATGAATCATATTAAAATACGCTACAGTGGTGAAGGTTTAATTAATTTCGGTACTTATTTTGTATACACTTTTTAGCAACATTACACTCGCTACGCCGCGCGTATAATATATTATTATAAATAATAAATAGTTTTTGTCTCATACCTACCTGGGCTCGATTTCCACTCGGGGAAATAGATTATTATTTATTAATGTTTTCACTATTTCGCCAAGGCAAAATTCATTTTTCTAAATATATAATAGAAATATGTTTTTTATCAGGAAATCATGGAGCCCTAGATCTAAGTATATGGTTTGAATTTTAACTCGATATCTCAAAGCATTCCTGAGATAAAATGTCTTGACAGACAGACAGACGCACGGACAACAGAGTGATCTTATACAACAGGTTCCTTTTCCCTTAAAAGTACGAAACCCTAAAAACACAGTTATGTTTATATCACAGACAGACCTTTTAATTTTATTTATATTTATAGATGTATAGATATAGAAAAACTGTTATTTAATCAAAACAGTTTTTTATTCAGCTTTATGCTATATCTAACTAACATGACACATATACCAGAGTATGCACAGGGAACCTAGTGTTAAGACACTCCGTTCCCCACTTTCCACCGAATTTTTCGAGGCATTTCGTGTTGAGTGGCGGAGCTTAAGGCCTGGCTTTTGCCTTGGTACCAAACCGAAGAAATAAAAATATTATAAATTAATAATTAATTAATAATTAAGTGGGGATGTGTGTGTGACACAGCCGTCGCATTACAGTCAAAATCCATATCATGCTGTATCCTGCTATGCAGCAACAAAATACAGCGTGACACGATTTTAATTCAAATTTTGTTAATAAGATTGTTGGATATTATTAAAAACAAAAAAAATGCAGTTATCTGTGAAATATTAAAATAAATATTTCTTTCTTCTTCTTTTGTTTTTTAAAAGCATTGATATCCATCATAATATATCATATTATTATGATACTTACCTTATGTACGTTTTGTATTATAATTTATAAGATTAAAGTAAATAAAACAAATTTTGTAATATGCAATATTTTTTAATTGTTTAAGTTAAAAAAAAAAATGAGCAAAGTGTTTTACATATATTCATAATAAATGTGATGAAATCTTACAAATATATACGTAATTTTGATACTTATTTAAATATTTTTTACGTTTTTTAAAGTTTTATTTCACACTTAGGATATAAAAATACTTATATGTTCTCGAACGTATGGCTTAGCGGTCAGAGCGCCGAGTCGGTTTCCAGGAAGCGCGGGTTTGAGCTACGTGCTCCCGCTACGTTAAAACTTGTATACGTTTTTTAAATAGGTAATTTATTTAACTTTCTAGGAAAAAGATATTTTCGAAATAATAGAATATCAAATGTTAATACATAATTATATTATATACCTCTACAGCGGTCTACAGCAACTAAATATATCCCTTGAGTTTATTTGTTTACAACGAACTATTTGAATATAAATAATGCGATACGAGTATTCGTTTTGTATTTTTTTAATTATTTGTTATATTACTGTGTGACTGAGACCAAGCGGAAGGAAAATAAAATAACTGATTTACCACGCTTTCTGGTCCAGCGTACCAGAGAGCGAGCGGGGCTGTCAAGGTGTAGGTGTGCTATTGTCCTCTCGATTGGTTAGTGGCTTATGAGCCAGTATCCTTAGCTCCATTATGAACTAGAGGAGTTTTGAGAGTGTCACGGATGTTCTAGATAGCGTTAGAGGGAATAAAAAATTTATAATATGTGGCGATTTGAACGGATGGGTCGGAATTGCGTGAAACGGTTACGAGGGAGTGCCTGATCAGTATGGTGACAAGATAATAAATGAGACTGGAAAGATTATATTGGGATTTTGCAAGGAAAGGAATTTGTTTGTGGCAAACACTATGTTTGACCACAAACATTTATACAATTTACATGTATACATGAGAGTGAGCGGAAGGGAAATGATAGATTTATTCTACCTAGCCTAGATACCTAGTGCATCGGCGTATTCGAAGCCAAGTTATAGACACGCGAGTGTTTAGAGGTTCTGAGCTGGGAACAGTCCACTATCTAGTCGTGCTAGAATAAGGGATCTGTTTGCAGGTTGGCGCAACTACACAAGGTGTCCAAACTTGGAATTGCCACTGCCACTGCCACTGCCACTAAGTGATAAAACAGTAGAGGAAATAGTTCTTCTAAAGTCCTTCCAAACAATAAATTTCATACAAAAAAGTTTTCACTATTTTGTGATCTCTTTTAATTATTAAGTAAGAGTATTAATAAAAAAAAATGATTTCATAAATCGAGCCTATTATTTGTCATTTATGAGTATTTAATCAAGTACATATATAGTAAAAATTTGCTAAAAGCTAAAAGCAAAAAACACTTGGGGGCTGCACGGCCCCTATAATACAAATTACGTTTGCCAAATTTACGATATCAGTTAAGGGTTAAGCCTATTCCTGTACAATAAGTAAATACATATATATAAATTGTATTCTTCCCTTGAAAAACGCAGGCGGAGAATAACTAATAAATACAAGGCTCTAAGCCTTACAGACCCTACGTCCACAATAGTGTAATAAAAAAATGAAATTTACGCATACCGCCTTTTTGTATTATTAAAATTTCTTCTTCTTTCTCACTCAGTGCCACGTTTTGCCATGTTACCAACGAGACAATATGAAAATATGAAATAATTAACTTTTCCGCGTGGATATTGGAACCCCAACCGCCGCGTTTATGACACGCTTATGACACTACGTCTCGACGGCCATAAAATTATACTAACTTTAAAATAACCTATCCTCATATAATTTTATTAATAAAATTGAAAATATTTTACTTACTCAAGGAAGAGTGATATTCATAGTTACAGCAAAACTACAATTCAATAAGTTTAAAACTTTTCTTTTTTGATTTAATTTAATATAAAGTTTCAATAACTCTTTAACAACATAAAATATCCAAGACAAACTCGTACGAGCACAAATTGGCTAACGTCATCATTTAAAATTTAGTCACTTCTTGTACATTCTACTATTCGAACTTAGTGTTTTAATTAAGAAAGTTAAAATCAATAGGTAGAAACGGTACAAAGCACTAAGTAAGTAATGTTTTTTAATGCTTTAAAATTACCAGTTAAAATACTTAGTAGTTGTGATTGCGGGTTCGATCTTCAAATAGAGGAACCATATTTAAGTTTCATTTTGTATAAAATACGGCGTAGACTACCCAATAGTAATCTCTTTAACATTTTTAACTATATAACTATAGATAACTTTCTTAAGTAAATAATTTTCTACATAAATATTTATCTTCAGTTCAGTTCAGTTCTTTATTTATGGCGCTTCGGGCGTGAATATTTATTTTAATCTCATCTCAAATTCAGGTGAAAAGTATAGAAAATAAAAGAAGAAAATGGTCTTGATACTAGATTACCTCTGCCTACCCTACTATGCAAGTAAAAGATTCTATTTTTCGATTTGTTAATATTTCAAATAAATTTTACTATTACAAACTAACACTAAGCACAATTTATACGATTTATCAGTCTTATTTGTGAATACGTGCCTTATACTTGGTGTGTTGGATCAAGCTCTTTATTATCTGATTTATATTAATTATTACTTACCAATTCCAAGTAGTACATAAGCCATCTTAACTTTCTTAATCTTTTACAAGAAATTTAATGTTCAACTCCGTTTTTCCTTTCCTGTTTCTACTTTTCTGTTCCGTAATATAGTGAGTGAATAAAAGAAATAAAAAAAGGGTTATAAATTAACTTAACTGATTAACTTTTTTATAAATATACTGTGAAATATTATTTATTATTTAACTTTATTGCAAAATAGAATTGTGTAATTTAAGAACATTATTTAACATCATTATAAACCTTTTTGGTTTTTTAGATGTTATATGTATTGTTGTTCTTTTATTAATTTTTAAATGGTAATAAATTGAAAAAAAAAAATGATTTATTATCTTCAAAACAAATATAAATCTTTGACGGTAAGTAAGTTATTTCTATAAAAAATATAACATATAACTATGTTTCTAGACGAAATAAAATTGCATAAGCTGCCTTAATGCTAATAGCAATTTATAATAAAAAACCTTTGTATTTGATCACATAAGTGTATTCTATTAAGTAGCAATAAAACTATGCGTTCTTTACATTTGACAGATAAAAAAGATAAAAAAAGATAGAGGAATATAATATTAAACAATTTTTTTAGTTAAAAAAAGGAAATCAGATAAAATAACATGAATAAAATAACTTTTAATTCTTTAACTTTTGGTACGTTTGGTATATTTTACATTGTACAAACGAAATAAGATTGTAGTTACAATTTATTTTCTAGAGTTGTTTTTTAAGATTACAGATCAATTCATTTTAAAAATAAAATAGTCTTACGATATAAAAATATTATATTTACTTACTTTACAACATAATCCTTCATATTCATGAGGTCAAACGTAAAAATATAGTTGTGTATCATCCAATTTAACTGCCCGAGGCAACTGTGCCGCGAGTAGTGGTTTTTGACATTAAACTAATATTTCCAATATATTTTGAAACTAATATTTCAAATATTTATTTCGAATAATGTAAGCTATGTAGTTTCGACTTTGAGGCCAGCCGTGGCGCAGCCGCACAAAGTGTGACTGTAAAACCGACCGGTTGTGGGTTCGATCCCCACTTGAGGAGATGAAATATTTACTTAAATTTATATTTCCATTTCTTCACTCTTGTGTCGAGGACAAGCGTTGAATTCTGCCACTTAACATGCAATGACTCCAGATTTCGCAGAAAGTGGGGAACGGAGTGTCTTAACACAAAGTTCCCTTCGCCTACCCTGCTGTGTGCGGGATGATGATATATTGCAGGTACCGTCAATATTTCTTTAAAACACATAAATCATATACCTCCAATGTCTTCCCGTGAGATCTAACAAATACGTAACTAATTGAAAACTTATATTTAGCTTGAGCTTGCGTATTTCTTTATGAATAGAATGTTAATATTAAGTGACGTCTTCACAAGCTCTCTGCATTAAAATGTTTACTATAATAGGTGACATATCATTGCGTGCTACAGTTTTTATTTATTTATACATTTGACGAGAAAAAGTATCCAACGCTGGGATGTCCTTTTCCCTTTTTTCCTTTTTAGTTTTTCAGCTAATTTAACATTATATTACTTTCAAAGCAAAATAATGTCTTTTAGATTACTTTTAAAAACATTACCGTAAGTACCTATTGATTTTGCAACTTTCATAATCGTGCAAACGAGGGCTTTTCGTTGAACCGCAGAAAGTTAGTCCGGTAAAAGGTATATATTGAGCTTTCCCCTTATTAGCCCCAATTGATAATTCTATAGAAATATGAATATTCAAGCAATTTGCTATATTATAATCCTATATGTGTTATGTTCTAAGTATATATTAAATTTATTATTATTGAAGTAGCAGTTAATGTTGTTGGTTATTGATTACAAATAATTTTACACGCGTATCGTGTATATATTTCAACAATAACATCGCGAAAACGACCCAGTAGAGCAATAATAATAAATGAATTCAAATTAAACTAAATTAACTCACATTTATTAAGAAAACGTATAAAAAATTTAATATATTATATAATGTGGGTTGCCCACATCACTCCCCTCCGAGAGGCCGTGTCTACGGGCGATAGAAATCAGGAAATCGCACTTGACGACCAGAACGTGTGGTTTTCTGTATAGGACTCGGAGTAATTTTAGATTCTGTGGAGGTGTCATTGTAAGTGTTGTCGCTCAATACGTAGGCTGGTTTAAGCCTGTCTACCGATACTGTAACGACTTTACTTTTGACACGGATTTTATAAACTTTT
>JAATLQ010034848.1:11073-25058 GCA_013421005.1 Heliconius erato x Heliconius himera | reverse complement strand
TATATATATATATATATATATATATATATATATATATATATATATATATATATATGTCGCAGCGATCAAGTTGCACCACGATTCTTATTCATTCTACCCTCCAACTTATTTGTTAGCGATCGTATAAAAGACCGCACGGACATTGTACGGGCAGTCTTGGCTCTGGTGTGGCTCGGAGCACTACTCGTGCTCTGCCACTGGCTAACCTCGACTATTCGGATAATTGATTATTTAGTTAATCGATTATTATCGTAATTATGAATGTGGTTAACACCTATTTGTAATTGCACTGAGCTGGAGCAGTGAAGGCGAGTGTTGTTATAACGGAAAGGGTACCCTGAAGCCTACACCTGTGGTCGCAAGTCCCAGGCACTGCTCCGAGCCTCACATCCTTGAAAGAGTAAGATAACGATAGTTATCCTATCATTAACAAATAATGTTTGTCTGACACGACTGTTCTACTGACTGACTACCTTCTTATTATTTATTATGTTTTGCTGAGTGTTTGTACATGTGTCATGTGTTCACATATGAGTAGAACCAAAGGCCAGGACATGGTCGAGGTTCTACTCGTGTTAAGACACTCCGTTCCCCACTTTCTGCCGAATTCTGGAGGCATTGCGTGTTGAGTGGCAGAACTCAACGCCGCGCTTAACCTCGACACCAGAGCGAAGAAATGGAAATATAAATTTAAGTAAATATTTCAATCTCCTCGAGTGGGGATCGAACCCACAACCAGTCGGTTTTGCAGTCACACCTCGTGCCGCTGCGCCACGACCGGCCTCTTAAATGATTTATTAAACATCATTTAAAGCTAAGAGTGAAATTCGTACTAACATTTAATATTACCATTTCCAAATTCAAAGGAAGTGTGCTCGTGAGTGAGATGTCACTATACCTATTACTATACCTATTACCTATATGTGATTTGTGAAGCTAGGGAACTAAGCTTCTTCAAAAGAGAAAATTAAAAAGAACCCATCAATAAAGAACGCTTAATTATTCTAAATAATGAACAGATGAATATGTTCTTTAAAGTATTAGTTCTTTTTATCAGCTATTATTATACAGCTGAAACTAAGGATAGGCAGAGGGATCCTAAAACCTAGTATTTTACATAATTCTAAGTTTTTAGGATCCCTCTGCCTACCTTGTGTGAAATACAGCGTGAAGCTAAAAAAAACATTCCGTAGTGTTTTACATGACGGAACTCTACACCGTTATGTGACTAGCTCGGGGTTATGGAAATAATTTGCTCCCAACCGAGGATCGATAAAAAAAATCGCTTTTACAGGCGGGCGCCGTGTCACTGCGCCACAATGACCTCGTAAGCATAAAATAAAAATAATTTCAATGTAATATCTTAATGTATTTATAGCTTTTATTAGTATAAGGTAACGAAACATTCATTTTGAATACAAAAGGAATACAATTTGAACGCGTGATTAGATTTTTTTTCAATTACTCGACAACAAAATATATATGATTGCTTTCTAATTAATTATTTTATTATTAGGGTTTCTGTTACCTTCACTTTATAACAGAGTAAAGTGCAATTTAAAATGACAACATCTATACTAATATTATAAAACTAAGGCATTTTTTTGTTCTAACTCGCAATCTCAAGAGCTACTGGCTCAAATTGAAACAATATTGACGCGATAACGTCTTCTAATATTATTATTCTTATCAGCTTCACGCTGTATATCGCATACAGTAGGGTAGGCAGAGGGAATCTAGTGTTAAGACACTCTTTCGCCTTTTTTCGCCGCATTCTAGAGGCATTGCGTGCTGAGTAGCGGAACTCAACACCGCACTTTACCTCGACACCAGAGCGAAGCAATGAAAATATACATTTAAATAAATACTAATAGTCGCGGTTACAGTCACATTTTGTGCACGAAATAAACTTAAAAATACTAGTACATATAAGATTTCTACTAACAATACCTACTTATACCTAGATAGAAAAATGATTAAGATGGGACGGACAGTGTCGGTTGACATCTCAATTATTGTGTCACGTATGTTGTATAACGTTATTAAACTAAAATTACCTACTAGTTGGACTTCACTATGACGGAGTAAGTAAACTGGCGGACTGAACACAGTGTTTTGGTGTTGGTTCTAATTCCTTCAATCTAGATTTCGAGTGTTTAAACGATAAACGCAAACAGTACAAGGACCACCATGTATAACATCAGGGAATTGCCTCAGGTAAACTGTTCCATAGTATACATGTCCGTAGTAAAGTTAACCATGCATCCAGATATGCGATAGTAAGAGAAAGATAAAAACATGTGATTTCTATCGTCTATTTTCTATTTAAAAATACAGGCAGCGTGTTAAATGTAAAACAGAATCTATAAAGGCAAAATAATAATAAGAAATACAAATATTTATAATCAACAAGTCTTTATTCGATGCCAGTTGTGGCGGAGGGGGATTAACTCAATAAGTTGTGGGTTGGATTCCCGCTCGAGGAAATAAAATATTATTTCCCGCTCTGGTAACAAGGCAAAGCTTGGTGTTTATTTAAAACCGCCACTCAAAATGCAATGCCTTCATAGTTTGGCGGAATGTGTGGGCCGGAAGTGTCTTAATGGGAACGAAGTGTGTTAATACTGGGTACAAATATATTCTCTGCCTACTCTGCTATGTGCGTAAACCTAAAAAAACTGTCTTTATTTACTTTAGATCTATCATTGATCTTTCTTTTTTAATTGTTTAGATTCAAAATGTCGTTGTATAAGATACAATAACAGAAAATAAAACCAACATATTTTTTAGTCAATTAGGCCATTAAAACTACTTCTGAATTGTAAAGTTATATAAAAATTTTAGTAAAATGTTTATAATATCCCCAACCTGAGAGTCGAACCTACATTCATCGCTAGCATTATAAAATCACGTGAAATTGTATTAAGAAGGTTAATTTTCATATTTATTGACACATTTTTATCGTTTCGACCCTAACCCCGTTAGAATTAGGCCATATTCACAATCACAACACTTAAGTGTTGAGATGAAAATACTTGAGAAATACTTTAAAATATCTTATCTAAGTGATAAGTATTGATGAAACGCAAATGTATTGATAAATATGTAGATTGTATGCAATGTCATAGTATTTTGTTTGTGTACGTTTGTAACATTTTTTTGTATGCAAAATTTTAAGAGGCCAGTTGAGGCGCATGCGACGGTTAACTCCATAGAGTGTGGTTTCAATTCCTCCTCAAGGTTCTAGGCCTGGCAATAAGGCAAAGCGCGGCGTTGAATGTCGCCACTCAACCCGTTATGCCCCTTAATACGGAAGTGACGAACGGGAACAGGGAACTTATAGTTCCCTGTTCCCTCTAACAACATAAAATCCCTATCTACCCAACACTATATAAATAGTGCGACAATATATGAAATATAACTTTAGCTAAAGAGAAACATTAAAACATCTGCCTCACATTTTTTTTTGTGAAAATAACCTTTTATGGATATTAGATGTAAATTGCCTGTCCCTGTGAAATAATCTTAAGCCAATTTTACTTTAATTGTAACTCTTCATATAAGACGTCCTCGATACGTCCCATTTAAATTATACACAAATATAAAAGTTGATAAATAAAATAACTAAAATTATTTTATTCGCAAGCCGTTTCAAATTGTATTGCATTATTATCCACGGCCATGACTCGATCAAGGTCAATTTCACAATAACCGTGCTCATCCAAACAGAAATATTTATGACAAAACGGCAGACCTACTTGTTTATATACACTATTATCTATTTACGTTTCAGGTAGAATATTTAGAGATAAGACTCTCTATCTCTCTTTTCATAAAGTTTCAATTGGGTTCTGTGTAGTAGAACATTAAATATATCTTGTTTTTTTATTATAGCGAGAAGTAAAATTGTTTTAATTCCCTGCTCTGTTTAGAAAAACGTGGCGTTGAATTTACTGCTTTACGCTGTATCCCACAGGGAGTAGGTTAGGTAGGGTAACCTAGTGCCACCTAACACGTTCCGTACTTATTTAGTGTTAAAATATACCGTTCTCGTTAACCTAGTGTTAACATACTCTGTTCCCCACTTGTCACACACATAACAGTGTCAACACATTCTGTCTTCCACTTAGCTAGTGCCAACACATTCCGTTCTCCACTAACTCAGTGTTAACAAATTCCGTTCTTTATTTAACTAGTGTTAACACATTCTGTTATTTACTTGCCGTCCAATTTTCTATACATTGCTTGTTGAGTGGCGGAACTCAATGTCGAGCTTTGCCTTGTTCCCAAAGTGAGATTATAAAAAATCTTCAATTACCCGAATGGAAATCGAACTCACAACTGTCGTTCTTACAATTACACACAAAAAATACCGAATGAGAATTAACAGCATTGAATTCAACATATTGACACCGTTATAGTAATCTTGAATTTCTTTATCTTTTCTTTATTTTTTTGAGGTTAATGAAACAATTTAAAAAACAAATTACAGCGTCACTTTTTTATATTGTGTATATAAATAGTTCAATAATAAATACAATAAACTTGTAACCATGACAGAGTTTTATTTGCAATACACATTTTCTTATATGGGCGGCCGCAAAGAAATAAATATTTCCATTTTCCTCGAGTGGGAATCGAACCCACAATCTCACGCGTTTATTCAGACACTTGTGCCTTGTGGTATTATTATTATTATTTTATATCAGTACGGAGTGACTCTACTTATCGTTTATATAGATAGATAAATGAAGGCTAGGAATTTGATTTCCATTCGAGGAAATTAATTACTTTAAGTACTAGCTATAGTATAATAAGATAAAGCGCAGAAGCGGTGTGTTCGACCGCTCAACACGCAATGTTTTGAAAACTAGGAAGTGCGTTAGGAGTGTCTGAACACTAGGTTGCTATGCGGTATAAAGAGTGAAGCTGTATGTATAAATGATAAGTAAATATAACGTTTAATAATTTTAACTCAAAGTAAATAAACGTTAATCTAAATAAAAGAACCACTCATCTTCCCAATTTCGAGTTCAGTATACTTAAAATATCTATTTATATGATAATTTTAACAAGCGTTTTTTTATATTAAAAAATAACAAAATAAAAAAAACTTGTTTTCATTAAAAATATTCCTATACATGATATAAATTATGATATTTTCTTAGTTTTATTACATATTTTACATATTTTACCGAATTTAAACATGGTATGACATGTATGTGATATTGTCGGATTTTAATAATATTTGAGTAGGTTGAACTAGTTAGATTTCTGAGCATGTGTAACTAAATTGAGTAAAAGTATATATATGTTAGTCTACAAATTTCTTAAAAATTAATACCTATGGGGATCTTGACTTTGATTTAAGTGTGATATATTCGAACTTATAAAATATCGCTTATCCTTTACAATTACTTTTTTTATTTTATACTTGCGATCCACTCGCGGCTTCGCCCGCTTGAACTACTAATCTGAATGATTTTAAAAACAATTCTTACACCAAAAATTAATATTTCAGCCAATTCAATACATTATATTTTCATAACTTTCTTACTTTTGGTCTGATTAAAACTCAACAAACACTAATGTTAAGGGAAGCTTGCCAAAACACAATAGTGGAAACTGCATTTAAATCGGTTAACTCGTTTTTGATATTAGTGTGCACAAATGCACTGACAAACGAGAAAAAAAAATTACATTGATAAATAGATCAAAATATTAAATTGATAAATATTTTTTTTCAAATATACAGACAGCGTTCTGATAATCTATATATTTTATATATAGATTATTAGTTGTACTTAAAGATGTCAATTACTTCACCTCTTTCAGATGAAGCGAAAATACTATATAAATTAGCAATAATCCGCGTAACTTCAATTAAAATAAAAAAATAAACAAAAAAAGATGTCAATTATCTTTTAACTGATACGTAATTTGTACTAATGTATTTATTTGCACCACTTTTATGATAAGCAAGATAATTAAATGTAAATAGGTAATTGTATATTATATATATTTTTTCTATTTGATACTAAAAAGTATAAAGAGGCCAGTCGTGGTGCAGGGGCACAAAGCGTGGCTGTAAAAGCGACTGGTTGTGGGTTCGATCCCCTCTCGAGGAGATGAAATATTTACTTAAATTTATATTTCCATTTCTTCGCTCTGGTGTCGAGGGAAAGCGCGGCGTTGAGTTCTGCCACTCTACACGCAATGGCTCCAGAATTCGGCAGAAAATGGGAAAAAGAGAGTCTTAACACTAGGTTCCCTCTGCCTACCCTGATGTGTGCGGGATACAGCGTGAAGCTGATAAAAAAAAAGTATAAAAAATAGAGACCGTCATGGCACAGTGCATCATCAACAGCGTCCAACTGCAAATGCTGTTGTTGGTTCGATTCCTACTTGCGAGAAACTATTGTCATTCAGTTTTTGTTTCTCTGTTCTAGTAAAAAACATATTAGGTATAATTTATGAAAATTAATTATCAACAAGTTAGGTGTTTATCGCATGAAGCAGAATAGGCAGAGGGAACCTGGGAACTTAGTATTGAGATACTTCGCTGTCTACTTTATGTCGCGTTTACACGCTTGTGCCCCTGTGCCACGACTGACCTCAGTAAAGATTTATGATAATAAGTAGTTACTCAGTAAAGGAAAGATTTATGAGAACAACTATTATTAGGGGCATTTATAAATATAAGAGAACTAAGTCATGATTTTTATTTTTTTGTCTATCTGTCTGTGCATTTGTGCTGATTTTTTTTGATGACTTTAACGTAAAGACTTTTAACGTTTCCGATTTTAATCGTTGGATGACGCGGGTTGGAATCCACCTATGTTCCATTTTTATACGTTTTCTAAAGGAGTATATATATTTTTTTATCTTTTTCAAGTTTGAAAATTATATCTTTATTGTAAAATATTTTACTTATTTTTTTCAAATGTTTGACCATAATCTTTTAATAATCTATAAAATAAGTTGTAAAATAAACAAAATAAAAAATATTGTCATTAAACGGATAACTAATTTACGATCCGTGTATTCGTCCTCAGGAATTTTGTATACAAACATACAGTCATATCAAATATTCAAATGAGTGATCAAGTTGCGCTAGTTATATTTGTCTTTTATAACTTAACATATTTTTCGCATTGTTACTGAGGTAGACAAAAATCCTTGTTTCCGAAGAACGGAGCACAGAATAATGTTTCATTTTTTTTTTGTTTCACACTGTATCCCATATACAGCAGGATAAACTTAGTGTTAAGACACTCTGCTGTCTACTCTAAGCCCAACTATCGAAACATTGTTTTATTAAGTGGCGGAACTCAGCAACTATACTTTTTCTTGTTACCAGAGAGAGGAAATAAAAATAATTCCGACTGGGAATCGACCCTACAATTGTCGCATTAATGCTTCAGTAATTATGCCTTATTAAATTTTTTTTTTTCATAATAATATAAAGAGAGACTTGTTAGGTACAAGTTTTGTATTAGGGAGACTTAAGACTATTGGCAGAATATTCATATTTGTAATAAAAATATTACAAATATTGGAACTATAAATAAATAATTAAAATAAATTGTAATTCTTTCATTTTCATAAAATAAAATTAACGACAACGGTAAAACAATCCCAAAAAACAGAAAAATCTAAATTAAAAAAAAAACACAAAACTAACCTGGTTTTGGTGCATATTGTATATCTTCAGTACCCATTTTTCAATTCCAAAGAGTTTTCCACACAATTTTTTTTTACTAATTAGCGAGCAAAAGACGATAAAACTTATATTTTCTATGGTTTTAAATTAAAAATATCGATATTTTCTTTCGATCTAACTTCAAACGCGTAGCAAGGGCAGCGCCTTGGCCGAACAGGAAGCTACTGCGTCCGCGCCGGTCACGCATTCAGTATATATTGTCGCGTTATATTATGTATATATGTATGTCGAAATGTTTCCTATTATATATAGATACATGTACATATATGTATTTCCGTTCTGTTTATCTATGAGTCTTTTTTTATCTTAGTGATATATCACTATGCTTAGTGATATTGGATTATACAGATCAAAATATTTATATATTTACATATCTATATATAATGAGGCACAAGTTTGCTACTGTAAGCGCGGCGCGGCGGTTGTGGGATCGATTCCCACTCGGGGAGATTAAATATTTAACATTTTCATATTCTTGCTCTGATTAAATTGATAAAGTTCCGCTACTCAATACGCAATGCCTCGAAAATTTGACGGAAGGTGGGGAACGGAAGTGTCTTAATGAGAACTGCCTACCCCGCTTTGTGCGGAATAGAGTATGAAGCTAAAAAAACATATATAAAAAATTTCACGTTTTTCTTTTCGGCATAGCAGGGGTGGTAAATAATGGTGGGACTCAACGTCGTATAAATGAGGTTCCATTTATATTTCAATAATTTTCTTTTCCCTGCAACCGAAATCGAACGTAAAACGATCACGTTTACAGTCAGACACTGTCCTATTGCGTCACAACGGAGTCTATGTATGTATATTTATTTTATTATGCTGTATCACGCACATTGCAGAGAAGGCAGAGGAACCTTTCCCTCAAACACTCCGTTCCTAAAATAAGACATTTCCCTTCCTCACTTTCCACCGAATTGTTGAGGGATTGTGTTTTGAGTGCCGAAGTTCAACGTTGTTGCCTCATAACTAGAGCCAAGAAATTAAAACAATATTATTTTAATTCCATTCACCAAAGTGGAAATTTACCCCACAACCATCGCGTTAACAGTCGCACGCTTGTGTCCCTGCGCCACGACGTAAATAAATTATCTATCATAAGTTATTATGTGAAAAGCCAACGTAAAGTTTGTTTTTCATACATCTTTATTTATATAAGTTGCTAGTTGCTTCATTAATTTTAACACACAAGTCACACAAATGATGAGCGAGTGTTTTTTTGGCTTTCCCTTTTAATACACAGTAATGCGTTTTTCGAGGTTTTTTCTTTTGTTTAGTTTATAGGAAACATGATGACCTAGTGTTAAGACATTCCGTACCACATTTTCCGTCGAATTTTGGAGGCATTGTGTGCTGAGCGGAGGAATTGAACGTCACGCTTTGCGCCTGTGCTACGGAATAAAAATATAAAATATTCCATGTCCTCCAGTAAAAATCGAACCCAGAACCGTCGAGTTTACAATCACACGTTTGTTCCACTGCGCCACGAAGGCTGAAATCCATTTTTCTCTACCTAACCAAATTCGAAATGGTTATTATTTTCATGGTATATCGCCAAATTTCCATTGAATAAAAGAATTATAAGGTTGATAATAAGCATTTTTTGCTTTTTTTTGCTTATTAACTTACTTAACTTAAAGGCATTCATAAAAGCGTGTTAACACATAATAATAATTTCAGTTTCACTCCTCTAAATTTAAGGTTTCCGTAAAGAAAACTAGATGGCGCTGTTGTAAGTAAGATCGCGCTATCGTTACGTTCACATCGAATGCTTATATGGAAAAAAATAACGAAAATGTACCACAATATCAAATGAACTCCTCGTAATTACAATGACGTACACATAAAAAGTACGCAGAATTTTTGACGTGCATACTCTTGTGGTATGTACACAAATCAGAATTTGTTAGATAAAATAGAATTACATAGTCATTTTAAGAAGATGTATCGTAATGTAATGTGTAACAGGTTAGGGCTATTATCAGGATTTAAAATTACCTGTAATTAAAGGTCTAATACAGGTATTTCGTGAAACGGTTCCGAGGAACCGAAACCGAAATAAATAAAGGTCCCTCGATTCAGGTACCTAAATATTGGTATCGGTTGCCGTTCCACTTACGCCCAATATTAATAACCTATCTCCAACGTCAATCTTAGATTGTTTCATATATCTATCCTATCTAGAGATTGGATAGATATATGAAACAATCTAAGATTGACGTTGGAGATAGGTTATTAATATTGGGCGTTAGAGAAGCGCGACGCGTGCTCGGCTCTGCGTTGCCAAGCCGTGCATTTGCTGGTGGAATAAATATTAGTCTTCTTATTTTAAAAATCATACGCCATTATGCAATAATAGATAGTGTGGGCCTTTTACGTTTGAGTTTTGTTTCTTAAGTTACTGTGGCAATCTTCGTAATAAAATGAATCAAGTAATAGACAATATATTATTTTTTTAAATGAATTAAAATAGATTTTTTGTCATTTCTATTTTCAAAGCCTTAAGGTCGTATATTTTATAGTTAAACAATGTTATTTATAGTATTATTGTTGTTTTTTTTTTCGATTTTATATATAATGTTTATTTATTTTCATATTTGAACGGGTCGACACCCGTTCAATATTAATAGTTAACTAATTAAAGTTTTAAATACTTATCTTTTAATTCAATATTCGTATTATTAGCTCTTCTTCTCTTCTCTTCTCTTCGTCTACAATTAGATTTTTGTAATTTACTGCGCAGTCATACGACTGTAATAGTTATCAAAAATTGCTTTAGAAGTTTTAAATTCTACATATTCTAATTGTAGTCTCATATTCCAAGAGTAGATATAAGCAAAAACCTTTATAATTACCGGTATTTTACCTGTAATTATAAAGGTCCCGATGTACGTACCGGTAAATTGCCAATACCTATATTATAAAAATACCGGTATTTTTCAAGACTCAGAATTCAGAATGTTACCTGTATTAAAAAAAATACCGGTTTTACAAACAAGCCTTGGTAACATGTCGCAGCATGTCTCGGAAGTTAACGAAAATATCGATGTATCGATATTTATTAAAATTGTCTTAGGGACCGTTCAAGTATTACGTAAGCAGATTTTTTGCAATTATTGACCCAACTATGTCATCAAAAATAAGCAATCCTCTTATAAATATTTCATTGAAAACGTCAAAAATAAGCAAACCCAAGCCAAACCCACCCAAATAACACTTTAAAAATGTTTAAAAATAGTTAAAAGACAGGTTGCTTAAAAGGTTGTAAACAGGTTTAGACACTAAGCCGACGAGATATTATTTACTGGTGACTTTAGGCCTCTTTAATGAAATAGATGGTTGTTCTCTGCTTACACTGTATCACCGCATACAAAAGGATAAGCATAGGGAAACTAGTGTTAAGACATTCCGCCATCCAACACACAATTACTCCAGAATCAGGCAGAAGGAATTGAAAGTGTCTCAATGGGAACGCATTATCTTAATACTGGGTTCCCTGGTTCCTACTGCCTGTGCTATATGTACAACCGTCGGTACTCAACTTAAATTTAAAATTGCAATAGTCTCCTTAATAAAAAAAATAGACTTGATTTTAAATAGTTACTATTATATAATTGTAAAATTTTCAAATAAAGTTTTTAAAATGTATTTTTCTGATTAATTACAATTTATTTTATGGCATTCCATTCCGAACCGACGTGTCGTTATGACTTAACCCTATGTTACCAGATTACCAACGATCGTGAAAATGGGTCCCGATGACATAATTTTTATTTATAAAAAAAAGGTTTAACCTGACATGTCTATAATAGCAAATTTCCTTCCACATATTTTAGTCCAGAATAATACTATAATGACAATTTCAAGGTAAATTATCAATTAATGAATAAACATAAATAATAAGAAGTAGTTAAGTGATTAGCTAATTATAAAGTTTCATAATTTTTATCTTTTTTCCTGTAAATAAACCATGTTGCTAAACTCCTCTGAGTAAATAAAGATGTTTCTAAGATAAATTTACAGTAATCCTAATTTTGTGTAATCTATACATACATTTATAATAAAACTGTAATAAATCGATTTCTGTACATGGAATATACTCGTATTTGGGAAATTATTTTTTAATAACGTAATATAAAACACTTTTTTTTTATTTTCATCCATTTATCTGCTTATCGGTTTGTATGTACGTTTGTTTGTTAGTATTATATATATTTTTTTTATTAAGTAGAAGGCACCTAGTGTTTAAATACTTCGTTTCTAACTGTTCACCTAACTTATGAGACAACTAGTGTTGAGTGGCTAAACTCAACGTCGCGCTTTGTCTGCCAAGTTGAGCATATGAAAATAAATATAAGCATTCTCTCGAGTGGGAATGGAATCTCAAACCTACGATTTACAGTTAAACATGTTCAACTACGTCACGTTCGCTTTGCATAAAAAAATTGCAATAATTATTAAGATATAAGTGTGAGAGGTGGAACTTAACACCGCTCTTGGCCTGGTTACCGGGGGTTACACGGGGCATTGGTAACGAGGCAAAGTACCACTTAACATACAATGCCTCAAAAATTCTGCGGAAAGAGGGGAGCGGAAGTGACTGAATGGCGAACAGAGTGTCTTAAGACTGGGTTACCTGCCTGCATTCCCGTTGGCTATATGTGGGATACAGCGTGAACCTAATAAAAAAAATAAACTTACTAATATATTAAGCAGATTAAATAAATCGCACTGTCAATTAAAAATCCATACACATAAGTAAGAAAAGGAAAAGAAAACAATTAATATAATTAAAACTACCAGCTATCTGCCTGCAGGAGTCGTATTTGCGACTGTAGCGCGACAGGCTTATGTGGTTGTTTTTGTGAATTCGCTTCTTATTCGAAGGAATGAAATATTTGATATTTTATTTTCATGTTTATTATCTACATAGAAACGTACATTAATACTTATAGTTTATCCTGTTGTAAGTGCACTTCATTCAGTAATCTAGAATTTTGTTTAAACACTTAAAATAGTAAATGATAACATTGTTATAATTACGTCAATATTAATCTGTGTTTGTATAAATAATAATAAAAACATTTATATTGGAAAAGGCGCCATCGTATAGTATAAAATAATAGCATTAGGCAAGTGACGGCTGTGTATCGTAATGGACAAGCGGCGGCACTACAACTGACAATTCCTTTTGTTTACTCTGATATATTTGGGGTTGAGCGTGAAGCTAAAAAACATGCTGTATTATATTAATTCATATCGAAACTGATAGGATTTGATTTGAATGTAAGCTTTTAGAACACAGTTTTCATATTTCTTTAAATTTCGCCAATCAAGTCGTATTGTTGATTAATAATATCTATGTCTCCTCAAAACACCATATACGAGGTGGAAGAGGCAGCGCTCCTTTTACGGAAATAGCATATAGGGTAAAATATTTCAAACCCATACCTAAAGAAATTAATCAAGTTGCCTCAACAGTTTGGACGCAGGATTTTTTTTTCCATTTCACAATTTTTATCCATACCTGTATTTCGTGTGACGCAATTACGTATAGATCCCAATAACGTAAACATTTACTACTTCAAAAATACTACTAAAGGTTAAACAACTTTGAACTTTTTCGCCAATATCTAAGACTCAATTTCGGAAAGAGGCGCGTGCGGCGGTGTTCCTTTGATAGGTTTATGTGTGCGTGCGTCGTCTTTACAAATGGCGTTTTATTTTAAAACGATAATTTTATTATTTATTTTGTTTGAAAAAATAACTTTTTCATTTTTGGGAATTTATTTTTTTCTGATTTATATTAGGCATTTATAGAGTAGTTGAGAAAACTGTGGTTTAATTTAAAGTAGTGCTTACACTTCCATCCTGTATAAGAACCAAACATACCAATTCATAGCCCTTTTCAAGAAAAAAAATATTTCTGTTTCACATATTATTTAGTTAGATCGAAAGTAAAGAGACCAGCCTAGTAAGTTACCAGTATGATACTAGTACTTGTAACAGGATTCCCCGCATTTCCATAACACTTTATACATTCGTTATGAAAACAAAACAAATTAAATATACTATAGATAAATACTTTACAACACAAATAGAGAAAAAATATAAATAAATAACTAAATTTATGTATGTAGAACAATTTAAACTAAAAAGTGTGCATGCGTCCGTGCGTGCGTTTGTGTGTGTGTGTGTGTGTGTGTGTGTGTGTGTGTGTGTGTGTGTGTGTGTGTGTGTGTGTGTGTGTGTGTGTGTG
>JAATLQ010034848.1:0-10973 GCA_013421005.1 Heliconius erato x Heliconius himera | reverse complement strand
TTTAAAAAATATAACTTTCAGCAAAGATCTCTGTACTCTTTCTATCTGAAGGAATTTTATTTTAGATGCTCCACCCCATACAGAGAAACAACAACCCAATACTAACTCTGCTAAAGCTATGTAGATTTGGATTAATAATGTTTTATTTTTTACATGCCTTAAATTTTTACAAATCCATATAAGTCTATATGTAGATGCCATGATAAACGCTGATCAAGCATTACACCAAGATATTTGGTAGTAGAAACTCTACTCAAGATCGATGGGGCGCAATCACATAGAGAAGTATTACTATAAAGGCGGTTGTGCAATTCTACTTTAAAATTGGTTCCGGGTTGAGTTCTATTGTTTATAGTGAAGCAAATGTAGTTAGTTTTAAATAAAAAGTTACATTTTTGATATTGAAAAGATTTCTAATTACACTACATTTTTTCCATTAGGTAGTCCATTTATATAGGAAAGTTTTAAACTATATAACATTAATATATTAACTTAACTGGAGGCCGTAATGGCGCAAAGGCATAGCCGTGTGATTGTGGGCACGATGGTTGTGAATTTGATAACACTCGGCGAAATGAAATGTAAGGCAAAGTGTGATGATGTGTTCTACCACTCAATACGCAATACCTCAGGAGCAGAAAGTGGGCAACTGAATCTCTCAATACCAGGTTCCCTCTGCCTACCCTGCTGTATGCGGGATAAATACTTTTGGATGTTACTAATTGTACCTGTAGTCATAGTTACCTTAAGTATTAATAGAGTGTCATGACTCAAGAGAAAATCATATTCCTTAATCATTTTGATTAAACCACAGAGGCAAAGCCGCATCAAAAAGCTAGTTAAACATAAAAAAAAATATTTAGCACGCTGTGAATCCACGTACTTCTAATACTTCCCAAGCATATCATTAAACAAATATACACATAGTTAAAGTACCTCAATAAACACTTGGAAGGAAAATATTGAGGAAAAAGGATACTAATTGAGGTAAATTAATGATTTCCAGTGATGATATTCGGACTAGACGGCATTGAATTCTTCCGGCATGTTGGGCATACTGAATAGAATCTTTATCTAGATTTTACTATATTGATTATTTCGGTCAAATTTATACTAATAGCAGCAGAAGAGTTTGTTTGGATAAAGACGCTAACCTCAGGTAGTACTGGTTTAAATTGTTTTTTTTTTATGTTTTAATTAAGGTATTGAGGAATGCTTAAGTGTATTACATCATATTAATACCTGTTGTCAGAACTATACAACATTAATTTATTAACTTGGGAACCTCGCGTTAAGACACTCCGTTCCCGTTAAGACAGTTCCGATCCCTACTTTCCGCTGAATTATCACTTCCCAATGGAAACATAACATAAATATTGTTATACTCTCATCAAGAACTAATAATGAAAGGACGAAGTAATTTGTATGTAAGGAAAATGATGCTCCCTGTATGGGGTCGATGTTGTAAAGTATTGATATTCTTAATGGCAGGAGGAACATCCGGTTTATAATAAAATATTTTGAATATTAATAAAATGTTATAAACATAAATGGCTTTTTCAAAGGAAAAAATAGATTTATATTTGAAAATCTTTGAATTTGGGGCTTTATTTACTTTGAATTTATAAAGGTTTCTATTAGGTTTTCATTATAAAAGTTTTTTTTAATAGGAAGGACAAAGCAAACGAGTGATTCCTACTGATTTGAACGGTTCTACGTTGTATGCGATGAAATAGTTCAAGGTGACACTGGGGCGCACTAACCGAGAGATGAAAGCAGTACTCTATATGAGGCTGAACATGGGCCCTATAAATGGTCTATAGGTGTTTTGGCGTATTTTTTAAGAGGATAATGAGGAAAGTAGTATCAATGATAGTAATGCTCAGCAGAAAGCGGATTAAAATAACATTCCTGAGATTCCAATCACTGGCATATTGTAGCGCATCACGCTGTATCCCGTATTTATAGCTATATGCAGAGGGAAACTAGGAATATAGTGTTAAGACACTCCATTCTTAATAAGATACTTCCACTTCCAACTTTATTTTTTCAGGTTAGAAGAACAGTATAATAAAAATAATTATAAGTTAATAGTAAGAGTCCAATTCACAACTGTCGCGTTTCCAGTCAGACGCCGACGTCAGTCAGAAAATATATTTTATAAGGAAAATTCATTCAGCAAGACGTTCTAATTGAAATATAACGCCGTTAACATAATTGCTTATTAGCAGGACAAATTGTCGTAGAGTCCGCCAATGCTACCGTCTGACGTACTAGTTTTAGTACTTTAGTTAGTGGTTGGTTTAAGGGAAAAAATGATAGTTAAAAAACTTTCTTTATTAAAAAAGTATTAAAAAGTGAAAAATAATTATAGTTTAGTATAAACTTTTCTTACATTACAATATATTTATTTATTTAATTAAAAATCTACTTCACGCTGTAACCCACACATAGCAGGGTAGGCAAAGAGAACCTAGTGTTAAGACGCTCTGTTCCCCACTTTCCACTGAATTCTGAAGGCATTGCGTGTTGACTGTCTGAACTTAACGCCGCGTATTGAATCGGCACCAGAGCGAAGTAATAGAAATATAAATTTAAATAAATATTTTATTTCCTTGAGTGGAGATCGAACCCATAACCAGTCGATGACTTAAGAATGACACACCATAAAAAATCGAAAATAAATGAGAATCTACGCTATGGCTTACAATATCATAAAAAGTCACGTCCAATCCACAACCTTAGGTTAGAAACTTTCAAGCAATTTTTGTAGAAATCGTTTTGGTAACGCCACAAAATCGATGTGTTTTGTATGCATAGACTTGTCTCCAGGCTAAGGATATGTGGAGGGTAATACGGACTTACTGTTTGGTTTTTTAATACAGATGTGTGACAAAAGGTCTTTTTTTAATCTTACATCTAAATGTTACTACTTTCTATACATACGAGTATACATAATATATATATGTGTGTGTGTGTCATGCACTCATACTAGCGACGCCCTTGTGGTTCTGCCCGTTTAAACTATACAATTATTTATTCACTAATCTGACTTACTTTCGTGTTCTAATAACATATTTAATAATAATAATAACAATATAACTACGGAAATGTCTATAAAATGATAGTAAAATTTTAGCCAATTAAATAAAACTCATTTTGTGGTTATTTTGTCTAACAAAATAGTTTATATTGATATAACTTTTTAATTCAGGCCAGTCGTGGCGCACGGGCACAAATTGTGACTGTAACATCGACTGGTTGTGGGTTCGATTCCCACTCAAGAAAATGATATATTTATTTACATTTATATTTCTTCGCTCTACTGTCGAGGCAAAGCGCGGCGTTAAGTTTCGCCACGCAACGTTATGCCTACAGAACTCGGTGGAACGTGAGAAACGGAGTGTCTTTACACTAGGTTCCCTCTGCCTACACTGCTGTGTGCGGTATACAGCGTGAAGCTGATTTAATTTTTTAATTTATGAAGAGATTTGAATAAAACAAACATAAAATTTAAGGGAAATTAGTAATAATACAAAAGTAAGAACGGAGTATATAAGTATATAATAAAATTCCGCAATATATTCTAAGTTTGCTACAATTTAAAACATCTGTTAAAAATACCGACAAGTAAAGCTATTCAAGAATATTTACAGGATAAACATGTATGGAATTAATGTCTATTGAATGTAATGCAGGATAACTGCCATTTAATTTAATAATTAAATACCATTGACATTGAAAAGAGCGACTGTTGAGTTTCTTGCCGGCTCTTCTCAGCAGAACTACCTTCCGAACAGGTGGTAGCTTTTTTGTGTATAACATATACATTCGACGATACAAAAGTGCTTATAATAAGTCTATCTGAATACAGAATATTTTGAATTTGAACAGCCGAAAAGACGAACATACGGACAGACGAACAGACGAAAAGACGAACAGACGAACAGACGAACAGGCGAACTGGCAAACAGACGAACAGACGGACAGACGAACACCAGAGGAGCTACAGGTGCGTTGCCCACCTTTAAGGTGGAGATAGACGCGCTTTTCGAAGATACTTATATCATATCGACTTGGAAACACTGACGCAAGTAGGCCATTGGAAGGAAGTTTCTACGACACCGCACAGTAGTGGAATGCCACGTATAAGGTGGTGTGGATGATGTTTTAGCTTGTGACGTATTGTGCGGTTAGAAAATTCGGCGGTAGGTAGCAGGTTATACAGTTTTTCAGAACACTTCCCGTGATAAATACGGTAGAGAACGTACACCGAGGAGACGTCTCTATGCAAAGCAAAAGGGTCAAGCCTTTCACAGATCATTGGATCCCCAATGATTTAAACGGCTCTATGTCTAAGATTCGAATACGAAAGCAATTCAGTTTAGTAAATAAATAATCATGTGGTTCTAGCGGGCAACTCCACGAGTGTGTTTGAGTAATTAGTAAAATTATATTGTAATACAACAATTATTTGTTTCTTTGCTTTTATTCTAGCTAAATATTATTCTACCTAAATAAAAATATTAAAATAAAAAAATATAACATCATTACATAAACGTACTCATGTACACCACACGGCCGTGTCCACAACACAGCCATACCTTTTTTTAACGTGAACACGTTTATAAATTTGCAACCATACGAGGGTAATCCAAAAAATCTAATGAACTAACTAAGAAAAACAAATTCGGGGAATACAGTTTGGCCTTGTAATTTCGAATCTATCATCTATATGAAAAATCACGGACACCACTGGATAGCTAAAGAATCTAAAAATTCATTAAATAAACGAGAACAGTGACGCATCGCACGTGATGGAGGAGGAAGCGACATCATTTTGAGGTTATTTGACGGCATCTAAATTAAAAAAAAAAAAAATAGCTCCACGCTGTATCCCGCACACAGCAGGGTAGGCAGAGGGAACCTAGTGTTAAGACACTCCATTCCCCACTTTCTGCCGAATTCTGGAGGCATTGCGTGTTGAGTGGCAGAACTCAACGCCGCGCTTAACCTCGACACCAGAGCGAAGAAATGGAAATATAAATTTATCAATTTATATTTCCATTTCTTCGCTCTGGTGTCGAGATTAATTTCGGATTTTCAATTTCGGATTTACGGCATCTGATTTGCAATATTTAACAAAGTACCGTATTTCATAATACACATACGTTTGTAAACGTTATTTGAACGGGAAAGAATCCTAAACTAACAATAGAAATAAGTTCGAAAGAAAATATGAGGGTTCTATGACGTCTAACAAAATATTTATACTGCCTCTACCTACTTTCTTGAGCAAATCGGCTCTTCCAGTTTGTATTTTTATATGCGTACAGCTTAAGTCGAGAAAGATTCAAACAATTTATTATAATATTATTTAATTTTAGTGCAGCGTAGATTTTCACTTGGAATTATTTTTGAAAATAGAGAACGGAGTGTCTTAATACTAGGTTTTCTCTAATTACTCTTCTTTTGTAATTGATAACTTAAAACAAAAATCAGATATATGTCTGTATTGTTCTAACTCTGATTCATTCAATATTAAATTAGCAATATTGCAATGTTCCGTTTTAGACACATTACGTGTTGAATAACGCAACTTGACGCCGTGCTTTGCTTAACCAAAACGAAGAAACAACTATATTCCTAATACTTCATTAATTTGTCTGAAATTTAAATTTCTTCAGTTTGTTATCTCTTTCTATGTTATGTTTTGTTATGTATGTATGTCCGAAATTACTTATTATGGCTGTAAATATTCAAAACATTCTTCATTGAAATTGATTAAGGCCAGTTATAGCGCAGGGGCATAATCGTGTGGCTGTAAGAGCGACAGGTTGTGGGTTCGATTCTCACTGAAGGAGAACAGGAAATGAAATATTAAATTTTTATCAAGACCCGTTAAATAGTTATAGTTATATAAATAAAAGAGTGGACTGTATAGTTATATATATATTAGGTGTTGCGTGGCGAAAGTTAACACCGTGCCCGGCAAATTAAAAAAAAAATATTTCTTCAAGTGGGAATCGAACCTATAACCATCACGTTTACAATGAGATGGACTCGTAAAAATAAAAAAAAAAAACATTTATTACGCATGTTATAAAGATAGCATCAGAACTGTTACCCTGAGGTGGTATAATTTACCCAAATTGTTCCTGTGCAATGGCTGTAATTTTTTTCCAAATAAATATATTTTTGTACAGCCTCTTTATTTTTATTGCTTTAACTATTTATTGTGATTGCAAAAAGTACATCACTTTTCAGTTTCACGCTCAACACGCAAAACCTCCAGAATTTGGCAGAAATTGGCGAATGGAGTGTCTTAACACTAGGTTTCCTCTGCGTAAACTGCTACGTGTGGGAAACTTAGTACTGAAGTTGTAATCCAAATTTCAGCTCAATCGGATACTGGGAAGTGGGTCAAATTGAGCTTGCAAGATTTCATATAGATAGGTACACTAACACACATAATAACACGGCAAGCAAATAAAATATTGTTGATGACGACTTCGTATCATATCAAATGAAAGGACTTGATTGACTTGAGGCTTCGCCCGCATACCACTTGTATTTTTTTTATTATGCTGCATTTGCCATAAGATAATCAATATAATTTATACATTCAATAATTTTGAGGTAGTGCTAGCACTATATGGCTGATTGCGAGGACGGAATCGGCGGCATAGGCGTCCCTCGCAGGACTCATGCCTATGCGGTTGAATTATTTTAAATTTACATTTTCTCAAAAAGAATACGTTCAAAATGCATGCTATAGAGATCAAAGCATATTTCATAAAATTTCCTTGATGATGGAATGACTTTCACTCGTAAGTTTCAATATCTTTATGAAATAAAGAAAAACGTTGAAATATCACCTTGCAATTTTCAATTATTTTTTATCACAAAATACCTCGTTGTGACTTATTTATAATAGATACGGTATCCCGATTTTTTTTAAGAACTTATAAAATAGAATATGTTTTCCATACAATGTACTGACATATATTTTACTTTAGATATTTTAATTTTACTATGAAAAAAATACCTATAAAATGATTAGACGCTGTGGAAATTATTGACAATAGAGCAAAGGCATGTACTACAGTTTTTTAGAGGACATCAATATCTACAAAAAAGTTCTCAATACCATATGTCTAACTGTTAGAGTTATGCCAACATAATTAATTCTTATAAGAAAATGTGCAAACTAACAAGAATAGAGCCACCATCGTAGTACAGAGTGCTTCCTAAAGGATATAATATTACGTATTATTGTGAAGGAATAAATTAATTTTTAACAGAAAGAAAAACTGACTTCAAACAACGAACTAAAAAGTAAAAAATATTTTTTATATAATGTTAAACGTACTTTGATTTTGTTAAACAAAAATAATTAAATAAATATTTTATAATTTTGAAGTCGGTGTCAAGCTTAGCCTTACTACAACATCGAATTACTAAACCTGTTTGTTTTACTTGGCACCAACTTCAAAATTATAAAATATTTTTTAATTGTTTTTTTAATATAGGATATATTTGGTCCTAAAAATTGAAGAGTTTCGTTACTTTGTCGCAGTTTTCATAATCAGAACCTAACCAAATTTTCACTAAATTATCCTTGAAGTGTATCCTTTACAATAAAACCAATCATCACAATCGGTTAGTGGAATATTGAGTTATTAGTCCATTTGTCGCGCACATACTTAATGCAAATTTAACATTTACGTGATTTTCTCATGGATAACATTATCAAATATGAATCAAATTAAAATGGGACCACACGACAAGCACTACTTTTCAAATAAAAAAAAGAATCATCAAAATCGGTAAAAAATTCTGAGGTAACAAACATTAAAAAAAATACAATCGAATTGATAACCCCCTTTTCTTACAGAAGTCGGTTAAAAGTAAGGCGTAGTATAACTATTTTTTTAATTACTATTAAACGTACAATATCGATATTAATGTGGTATCTATACTAATATAATGAAGCAGAAGACTTTGTTTATTTGTTTAAACACTAAAATCTCTGGATCTACTGGTCCGATTTACTTTTTTTTTGTTTTATATCAAAGCTACATTCTTCAGGAGTGCTATAGGTTATATAACATTACTGTGTACGTCTTAGTTAGCCTTAAATAACCGAAGCCATCGAATTTCTTTAAGCACAAGGTGTGACTGTAAAATCAACTGGTTGTGGGTTTGATCCCCACTCGAAAAATTTATTAACATTTATATTTTCATTTCTTCGCTCTGGTGTCGTTCCCTCTGCCTACCCTGCTCTGCGCGGGATACAGTGTAAAGCTAATTTAATTATTTTTTTTAAAAAAAAGTGCGCGACACCGTATTTGTTATAAATAAGTGTGTGACTAAAAATAATTGAAATTTGTAAGGAGACATTTCATCGATTTTTATATGGCATGTATATATTGAAACTTACGAACGAAAGTTATTTCATCATCAAGGAATTTAATGAAGACAATCTTTGGCTTTTATAGTATGTAATTTGGAAGTAAACTTTTTGAGAAAATGTAAAATTAAAATAATTCAATGCTCTGTTTACGGCTGCAAGAGTAGGCTAGAGTCCGCGGGGGGTGCCCTTGCCGCGGATTTTGTCGTCGCAACAAGCAGCCACGAGTTTGCACTTTCATTAAATTATGATAAATAATTAAATAGGCCAGTCGTGGCGCAGCGGCACGAGGTGTGACTGTAAAACCGACTGGTTGCGGGTTCAATCCCCACTCGAGGAGATGAAATATTTACTTAAATTTATATTTCCATTTCTTCGCTCTGGTGTCGAGGTTAAGCGCGGCGTTGAGTTCTGCCACTCAACACGCAATGCCTCCAGAATTCGGCAGAAAGTGAGGAACGGAGTGTCTTAACACAAGGTTCCCTCTGCCTACCCTGCTGAGTGCGGGATACAGCGTGAAACTGATTTAATTTTTTTTTTTTAATTAAATATATAAATTATATAATCAATCTTATAGCAGATGTGGCATAATAAAATAATTATAAGTGGTATGCGGGTGAATCCGCGAGTGGGCCGTTAGTATTATATACATTTAGGCATAGCTTTCACTAAAGAATAATTGTGAAGTGAGAAGGAAGTGGGTCCTTTTGTTACTTAGCTAATTATAATATGAAAACAGGTTACAGTATGTATATTTTTTAATTACTTCTATTTTTTACATAATGGCCATACAATGCTCATACAAGCAAATGACCTAAGTGAATGCTCGCTTTTTAGAAATTTACTCTTTCACATTTACAACTATCTGGGACACGCGGCAGCGTGTCTAGCCAAGTAAAAAGCGGGAAACGTGCAATGTATACTTTACAATAATTGTTTTAAGCTACTTTAGAGCACTTCATAACTCCTAAACCAATTAATCTACACGCATGAAATTTAGCAGATTTTTAAAATCCATTAGTTTTTGATTTATATAAGCTTTCAATAATTGTATTCAAACGATTATTGATATAAACGTTTAAAAATCATCGTTTTTGTGATTCACTTTATTCATTTATTAAATACCTAACCGACTTTTAGATGACCTAGAAACATGATAATTGGTACAAGAGTAGACTATTATACGTACAGGGTGTCCGGATTGACGGTAGTCTGTAGGTAGCGGACCTCAGCAGCTATCATTTTCAATCCCATGTGTGTTTAGTGATTTTCAGTGGTTCAGCAAATATTTGGAAATGTATGATGTTTTTTGAAAAAAAAACTGGATTCTAAAACAAAATTAGAAAACAGCCCGACTATTAGGTCTGCGCTCGTGATATTTTTTTCAATATAGCTTAATAATAGGCCGTTCCTATCATTTAATAGTAAAAAACTATCGGTCTATAAATCTAGGAAGAATAATCAAAATAATAATAGATTTTAGTTAAGTTTCATTTTAGCAAAAGCTTTCAAGGGCTGTAGTGAACTCGGAATAAAGTTCAAGCTCTAAATATGGTGTGTCTATTTTTTACCGACAAACACTAAACGAAATATCAACCTTATAGTTCAGTACAAGCTTGAAGCACACTTGAAAATATAATAAAGCCCGTAGGTAAAAAATTGACGAGAAAAATTTGGAACTTGAATTTTATTCCGAGATGAGTTCATCATCATCCATATAAATCATCCATTTTTTTGTCGCCAAAGTTGAAAACGAGGCATTACTTAATATTTAACTTGGCTCTCTTTTCACATTTATGTTTTTAAGGGTACGTAACTTGCTGAAAGTTACGCTAGTATCTGAAAAAAAGAGGGGATTGTGGCGATTCCCAATAATCTCAAATTTGTCACAAAACACTCGGGGGAAAGAAATGAGTTTGTTTGTTTGTTTAAATTATAAGATCCCTGAATAGGCTATATAACATTATGGTGTAAGTCTTAGTTAGTCTTAAATAACAATAATAATGAATAAATTTTCAGATTTTCACGATAATTACACATTTCAAATGAAACTATTTTAACCGGATATTAATGGAATGAACCAATGAATCTTCATAAGTTAAATCTCCTTAACTCAATTTAACTTAGCTTCACGCTTTATCCCTTGCAGGGTAGTCAGAGAGAACTACGCTACGGTCTTTACATACCTCTTTCGCCTCGTCCACTGTCATCAACCTCTTCATACATGCCCTTCGGGGAGTCCTCATGCTTTTTACGTGACCTTCCAGTATCTTTGATACTGTGTTTTCGATGGTCAACCGAGGTCTCCCCCTACCTTACCTCTCACTTTTCCATCATAAATCTTTTTTGCCATTCTTTCATCACTCATTCGTTCGACGTGCCCAAACCAGCTGAGCACGTTCTTCTTCATTCTCACCGTGACATCCTCGCTAGTACCTGCCATTCTGTGTACCTCTTCATTGCGGATTCGATCAGCTAAGCTGACTCCGCATATCCTACGAAGAGATCGCATCTCCACAGCATTCATCTTTCTTTCATTCTTCTTCTGTAATACCCACGT
>JAATLQ010034847.1:0-25047 GCA_013421005.1 Heliconius erato x Heliconius himera | reverse complement strand
TTTTTTTACAGGAAAAGTAGTTTTCTTCAGAGTATCCCATAGTTTCTTTTTATTAGAACCGGCTTTTTTAATGTCATTTTGCTCAAACTCTCTTTTCAATTTCTTTATTAATCTATTGCAAAAGTTTCTGTATCTTTTATAAGTTAGTTTCAGAATCTCATCGTCAGGGTTTTTTTTCAATTTTAGGTGCATTTTATCTCTGTTTCGCATACATCTAAGAATCCCTGTAGTAATCCAAGTTTTTTTTGTAATTTTTCTGCTTGGTATATGAATTGTTCGGGTATTTCTTATTAGAGCTTTACTTAGAACTGAAATCAAGAATTCAGTAGCTTCTTCTACGTTTTTATAGCTATAAATTTCCGCAAAATCAAAATTTTTCAGATCTGAATCCAAGTGTTCAAAATTAATACGCTCATAGGTTCTCTTTATGTTAATATTACAATAGGTTTTATCTAGGGCTAGAAAGAAGAAAACAGTTTCATGATCTGTGATTGATGTTTGGGCGATTGGAAAAAAGATCAAAATCGATTTCATATTGAGAGCAGTTTATAAATACGGGCCATAACTACTACATTAATACTTTAGAACAATTTCCGCTTAATTTTCGAGGCATTGTAAGTTAAGTAACAGAGCTCAACCACGCATTATGTCTACCTGAACGGGAAAATAAAAATAATCATTCCCACTAGTGAGAATTAAACCCACAACCTGTCGTCGGTTTACATCTGGAGATGAAGATACCCACTTCACTAAGACGAGTAAGTTTTTGTTAAATTGAACTTCATTTACTCTATTTTCACTACACAAATACTAACGAAATACAACTGACGTAAAAATTATTTAGTTTTGGTTAAATAATTTTTTCATCATTTTATGAAAGTAAAGCAGAAAACTTTTAAACTTACTTACTTTACTTTTTCAGGGAAGCGCCTATAGAAATGTCGTATCACTCTTTCGAAATGTTCCTGCAATTATATGTATACATATATGAATATAATTCCAATTTAATTCCAGAGGATTACTGCTTTAGTAAATATCTGTACTGTGTAGCACCTCGTTTCTACTCCATAATATGCTTAAATAAAATACTAGAGAAGTAAAATAAAAATTATAAAATCAAACTGCAATTATTTTTTGGGAGATTAGAATTATTTGAGAATTTTTAAAACTACCTTCACATGTATCATAAAAAATAATGTCTATTTTTACAAGACAATATAAAAAGGGAATATAAAGCTCTTTTTTTACATGTAATATAAAAAAAAATAAAAAAGAATGAAAAGAATTAGATAAACACACACTAAACGATCATAAAACTAGCTCCCCTTGTCCATAGTGTTCCACAGCTCCTACTACACAGCACACACTAATTACCTGAGCTGTACAAAATGTAACTGCTCTAACCTCCCCATCATAGTCTACCATCTACTTCCTATATTTTTTTTGTTTATATTGGTTTTTTGGAAAATATAAATCTATTTTACATAAAACGTAAAAGAACTAGTCAATTTAAAGAATTGACTACTACTAATTATGGCGTTTCGAGCGTGCCAGTTGAGCACAGAACCGCTTCATCAATGTAACGTTATAAAAAAAAGTCATTTGATAAAAAAAACATACATCAAACGACCATAAAATCAGCTGTCCCTGTCCATTCTCCCTGCCGTATTTGAGCACGGTCTTCCACAGGTCCCACACACTGAGCACGTGAGCGGTACAGAAGGTAGCCGCCCTGATCTCCACGTGGGCCCTCCCGCTGCCCGCGGCGGGGCACCCTCCGCAAGGAGATAAGATCGTACCCCGGATCAATCTTAGCATCGCTGTGCTATCGTCTTCTGCTGTTAGCATCTGGAGAAGAATTAGAACTGATTCTTGTCTTTTTAAAAGATCCAAAAAACTGAAAAAATCTTACTTATGAAACAAATAGTGTTTCTTTTCTTATCAAGTCAATATACTTACTTCAATATCACCGTAAGCAATGTAAATAATAGACGATTTCTTTTCATTTCGCTTTATAATTGCATCTCCTGGAATGTAATGGATCGTTTCCATCTTTTTTGCTATTTCAGATAGGAATTGATATGAGAGGTCTCGTAGAATTCGGCACTTGAATTTTATAAAGATTTTTATAATTTTCATACTTTATTTATAAAAACAATAGATACATAAAATTAATTTAATAAAACATATCTATTTAAAATCTCTTTAGAAGCACACGCTTAAGTAGCGAAACCACGAGCTCATACAAAAAAAAATACCAAAAAACGGTTTTTAAATTACCTTTTGCGTAGCTTTAAAGTATATATCAGCGTATATAGTAGCGGTCAGGCATGGAGGAAAAGTTGGTAACAAGGTGGCCGTGGACACGGCGCGTTGCTTGTGCCAGTACATTTTGTAAAACGTTTTCACTTTTTCGCGAAGACTTGGCAGAACGTTATATGTTTCCTTAAATTGTAACAAATTCTTAGATAAATCGATGCTATTATTAAAAAACTGAAAAGTGCGTTTGGTTGAACGCGCTAATCTCAGGAACTACTACTGGTGGATTTTGTTTTTGAGAGGTTACTTATTTACGAAGACATCACGTTATTCGTTCTATGTACCTGCCGCTGCGGCTCACACTTACCTAGCGGAACCTGACTCCGCGATGTCTACCAGAATTAAACAGAAATTAAAATGATTTCAATATAATATATTCTCCCTGTGGGAATCTAACCTACAACTATTGTGTTTAAGTCAGCCGCTGATCCACTGCGACACGACGGTCTTACAAAGTAACTTATCAATAAATTCTTTCTCCATGTCTGAATCTTAACAAATAATGAAAATTATATACATAAAATTACCATTTCCTTTATAATAAGCCTATATCTCGTTCTAAAGGTCTCCTCAGGCCTCATATAAATACTGATTATGAGAGACAAAGACGCGACCGCCGCGCCCGTCACCATGATGCATCCAGTGAGCATCACCATGAGGCAGACTATACGTTCCACGTCGTTTTTTGGGGCAATCGATGGACTAAATATTTTTTTAATATATTAATATAATTAATAGAGTTTGTATAATGATTATAAAAAAAATTAAAAGTAAAACATAACTAAATTATTAGTGTATTTTTAGTGTCCTAATTCCAATAAATCATAAAAAATAGTGTAATTTAATATTATTACGGATATTTTTTGGTATATATATATGCCTTCTGATTCTGAGGCCAGTCGTAGCGCAAGGGTACACACGACAGGTTGTAGGTTCAATCCCCACTTGAAGAAATTAATTTTTTAATATTTTCATTTTCTCGCTGGTGTAACGAGGCAAAGCGAGGCGTTGAGTTCCGCCACTCAACACGCAATGCCTCCAGATTTAAGCGGAAAGCGCGGGATGGAAAATGTGATACAAGAAAAACTTTATGTTTAATATATTTTGCATAATAATAACTCACCCTATAGGCAGAAACATCTTGTTCACAACGTAAACAGAGCTAATAAACTGACGGACAACTGTATCTTTTTTTATTATAGACTTATTATCGTCCTCTTCAACATCCTGTTATAGAAGTTATAATAAGAGTTCTTGCAAATGTCAAGTCTTCTACAGAAGAAATAAAAGCGAATACAACACCATATTCACCAGAACCATTAAAATTTGTTTCGTAGTTTTTGAGATATGTATGTATGTTGATATTTTTAAAAAAACTTGGACCCTTCTCTGAGTTGAGATATACATGATTTAAGTCAAAAAGTATCACCTTGTTTGACTTTTAGTTGCCGAAAAATGCTTAAATATATATATATCTAAATACCTACTGAAATTTAACACACGTATTGAGAAGTCTATCTAGATCATCACATTTAAATATTTTTTCAATTTCAAAAAAACATAAAAAATATAAAAAAAATGTAATTTAACGCAAATAATTTCTTCAGTAAGTTATAGCTAAAATAATCTTTAATATTATGTATTTTACAAACCTGAAATAAAGCGTTCACCGAAAACCAAACTATGACCCAAAAAAGGCGGAGGACCAAAAATAAATAGCAATACTTCAGCGTAGTGCCCAAAACGCTGCTTTGCATATAATTTTTATTCAATGACCCTGTTATTAAAGAAGTATTCGATATATGAAAATGGCTAGCTTTTTAAATACAAGTAATTTCTAGGTAATTATTGAAGACATTATTGGATCTAGGGAATATATCGAAAAATAAGAATTCCATATCAACATAAGCAGTTAAATATTCTATAATAAAAAAAAATACAGTGTTTAAAATAGAACTCCCTAGATTTAAGAAAAAGTTGTTGGTCGAATCAATATACTAACATAAATAACTGAGAGGACGATGTAGCCGCAGACAGTAACAAAATGTCTTAAAATATTGCGCGGCGCTTTCCTCGAGGATGTAAAACATATAACTTATAACATCCAGCAAAAAGCTTACTGAAATAAGATATTAATTATACTCCTATAAAGAGCAACTGTTGTCTGTTTGTCGCTAGCTCTTTTCTTCAGAATTGCCTTTCAAAACAGCAGTGATTTCTTATATGGCTAATTACGGATAGTGACAGTTTTATACTATTAACTACACTTAACATTGGTTTTAACTTTGCACCTTTGCTTAAATCTTTGCGAAAGCTAGTGTTAAGGTAATCCGTTCCTCATTTTCCACTTAATTGTCGCGACATTACGCGATTTGCCCTGATACCAGAACACAGAAATGATTCACTCCCCTGAGCGGGAAGCGAACACACAGCCATGGCGTTTACATTGAGACGTTATGTTGCTGCGCCACGAAGGCCTCATAGGCCACATACAATAAATACTAACAAGTAAACAAAACACTCACACGAAGTACACCAATCAACACGAACATCCTCAGTATTAACAATCAAGTAATACGCGAGCACTAGCACGTAAAAGGCGTATATAACATTGTACATTATATCGAAGAGAAAGATCCATGGGTCCGAGTAACCCACTGTTATATTGATAATGATAGCCACAAACACCATGGCGCAAAATATAGTGTTCCATAGAGGATCGTCGGGCAGAGAGAGTATGATTTGGTTAATGTAGGGCCATGACCATCTTGAACGATGCTCCTGGAAATAATTTAGTACCTATAAAACCTTGATGCCACTCTTGCTGTAGACACACGCAATGCATGACGTAAACGCGACAGGTTATGGGTTCGATTCCCTCTCGAGGAAATAAAATATTTGATATCTTAATGGGAATGGAAGTATCTTAGCACTAGATTCCCAAGTTCCCTAAATTACCCTATTATATGCAGGATAAAGCGTGAAGCTAAAAAAACTTTCGAGGCCACCGTAGCGCAGCACCATCACTACATTCACCGGGATAGCGTGTGCGCGGTTGCTAGTTACATTCTTACGAGGGCAAATTAACTATTTTTTTTGCACGACGTTGAGATCCGCTACTCAACACACAATATCTCGTAAATTATATAGAAAAGCGGAGTTTTTATCATTATGTTCTTTCTGAATTGCAATGATATGAAAATGGAAAAGAGAATGAAATAGTTTAATCTTATTGTTCTCACGCTCATAGTAAAACTTAAATAAATATTGAATAATTGATTTATTTCTTGGTCATATAAATAATCATATTTTTTATAAACGGAAGTATGATGAAGCTTTTAGATGCAATCATTTGAATATCTGGAAATTAACAAAAATACTTTTTCCGGTAGATCAAACGTTGAAGTTATCTGGGTCCTTGTATTCCTTCTAAGTAATGGGAGTCTATATCTGAGTGACATAGTGAAATATTATGAAATTTATAGAAAATTATATTATTGTGAATAATGCTATCATTGACGTTATGAGAATCGACATATCTTGTGACAGAATTGATTGTCCAACGTTATTTTTATTCACATTCAACCTTCAAGTACCTTAATAAGTAAATAGTATATAGTATAATAGTTATAAAGAAAATATTAATCTCTTTAAGAGAATACCATAATAAAATTTCTTATTTTTATATAATTTAAATAAAGATTTATATCACACAAAATTAATTATAAAGTATATAAACTTTGTTAAAAGTGAATACTTAGGTGCCAATTGTTTTATTTAAACAAGTCCGTCCGTCCATTTAAACAAATTGTGTTTGCTGCGTTGAGTTCCGAGCACTATTAATGAACGTTCCGTTCCGTTCCGTTCCGTTCCGAACACTATTATAGAACGGAAGCCTATTAATGGGAACTAGTGTCTTAACACCGTTCCTACCCTGTACCCTGTTCTGCCTGCACTGTGCGGGACATTACGGGATACAGCGTGAAGCTAAAACTGTTTTTATATAAAATTGATATTTTTTTTCTTTTACGTGTAGCGTAACCACAAATATAATTAAACATGTTCATTTCGAGCCAAAAATACAATTGTTTTTATTATATTGTATTTGAAAGACTATAAGACTGCAAATCATACAGCCTCTTTTAATGTGACATGTAAATATTGTTTATAGGAAAATTAAAAAAAAAAGTATTGTGTTATAATTATAAAATTTAAAAAATATAATTTTTTACATAAAATATTTTTTTTTAAATGAGAATATTTACAAATAAAAATATTATTAAATTAATATATTTTTTAATACCTCTAATGACATTTCAAACTTCGAATCTAGGTACAAATAAAATATTAACCTTGGCAATGGAGATTTCTATAAGTATATTCTAGTTAAACGTTTTTATAATATAAACGTTTTCACTGTATGATAATTTGTTAATTATAAAAAATATGTACTATAAATAAGATATAACACATTACAATAATTAAAATGACTAATAATATAATATAATATGATCAATAATTCTATACATTTACTTATTTCCACATAAGCATATTAAATCTTTAAATAGCCGAATGTTGCCACATACAATAAAAAAAAATATAATTAACAATAAACACTGTAACGCATCACCCAGCTATTAATTATATACAGGTAATATATATTATTGAAAAAAACTATTATATTACGATGTTTATACAATAAAAATAAATTTGTACTAAAATACAAGTAAATCTGATATGATCATTGTGCCTTAATTTTCACTTTCTGCATGTGTTCTCTTCTGAAACCTCGGTTGAGAGATGCGCCGATCTTTATTCTGGCCCATTCGGGTGCCAACTTGATGAAGAAATACTAAACAAAAAACAACATTTTAATATAATACTAGAGGGCGCGCGCGGCTTCGCCCGCTTATTTGCACCCTTAGGGGTGAATTTTAAAAAAAACAACGAAACACGTGTTCAATAAAATATTTTTAACAGACTGAATTTATTTTTTTATAAAAATCGGTGGCGATTTAAAGATGTCTCCATATAAATTTTCAACCCCTTATTTGAACCCTCAGGGAGTGAATTCTAGAAAACCATGAAACACGTATTCAATGAAATACTTTTAAGAGTCTGAATTTCAAATTTTATAAAAATCGGCGCCGATTTAAATTTTTTTCCATACAAACTTTCAACCCCGATTTCATCCCTTTAGGGTTAAAATTTTTCAAAATCCCTTCTTAGTGGATGTCCAAATTACAAAAATAAACATCTGTCCAAATTTCACGTTTCTACGCACAGCGGTTACGGCGGTGCGTGCGTCTTACCTCAGTCAGTCTTTTTTTTTTTTTTTTTCGAACTTGAGGTAATTGCTGTTAGCCCTATTGGCCTTTACAGCGACACCGGGTGGGTAGGGAAGAGGGTACTCTGTCCCAGAAGAAATGCAAGCACTACCTGGCTGCTTGAGAGGAGTCGACGACTGTAAGGGCGCCCCCTGCGGGGCTCGAACCTCGGCTTACAGTCGTCGAGCGGGCTGTGTCAGTCAGTCAGGTACATGTTCTTTTATATATGTATATAGATTTGTGGATGGCTAACATAACGCCAGGTTGTTGTTTCTTTAAATCCAATTTAGGAATAGAAATACTTTTTATATTTTATTTTATCGATACTCGCTAGTTTAATTAAAAGCTATGTAGTCTTTAAAGTTCAAGCCCAACAATTCTTTTACTGTATTTAGTATGGACAAGAAACTCAATTACAATCAAAAATAATTAAAACAATTTCTAATAATAATATACTTACATCTAATCTGGAGAACATATACATAACTACGTAACTAAAGTGGTCAGAGCGCTTGGGGGTTTCTAAGAGATGCGGGTTCAAATCTCTCTACCTTCACTTTTATACGTTTTCTAAACAATTATCACTATACATTTAAACTACATACCTGTATACCATGAAGCCAATATCCAGTGGTAGTTTGAACTCTCCCTAAAGTAGATACTGCATTTTTGGCGTACGTTGCTGCGTCTGGCACTAGCAAGTTACCTTCCATCAGTTTCTGTGAGAAGTCGTTCATTTTTGTAGAAACAAAGAGAGGGGACAGATGCTGTATGTAGATCCCCTTTGATGCGTATTCTTCTCGTATGGCGAATGTGAAATTACGGACGTATACCTGAAAATATCAAATAATAGTTGTAATATGTTGTTACATTCCTTTTTATATTTTTTGTAATAAAAATTTACTCATAAAAATACATTTATTCGTATATATCCATGGAAAGAGTATTTCATGGAACTCATAATTTTACCCCTATTCATAAGGAACGGAAAGCGTAACTTTAAACTTTCCGTCTTTATAGGGACACTGCTTTACTCCTGCAACGTCCAGCATAGTACAGTGGGCGTCAGAACGATTAACGTGATATAAAAAAGGGGGTTCCTTTAAATGTGATGTACCTTCCTCGATTACTGGACTGTTTGATACAAAAATTATATTTCAACTGTGAACCAGTTGCTTCTTATATTAGGGCGTTTAAACAAACAGTCTCCAGATTTGAATATTAGTATAAATAGTACAGATTGCATGGTAATCAATCTTTTTAGCTTCACGCTGCACATAGCAGAGGCAGAGGGAACTTGAGAAACCAGTGTTAAGACACTTCTTTTCCATTAAGACACTTCAAGAACTCAACGCCGCGCGTTGCCTTGTAAACAGAACAACACAATGAAAAAATAAAGTATATAATTTTCTCGAGTGGGAATCAAACCCACATCCTATTCCGTTTTAAGTCACACGCCCGTGGTCCAACCACTGCGCCACGACTAGCCTCAACTTACCTTAGTAGCACCATATATTGCCATAAGCGGTAAAGGCTGTAGTTCCGAGCCCGAGGAGACATTGACGACGGCCCCCCTGCCCCTCGCCACCATGCCCGGCAGCACCATGCGGGTCATGGTCGTCACAGCGACGACATTCACGTTGATGATCTCCCATGCTTTACTTGTTGGTAGCTCGCAGAGCTTCATTGGGTAGTCGTACTGTGTGCCTACATTGTTAACTGAGGAAATGGAAGAAAATATTAATAAAAAAGGTGTACGTTTACGTAAATATGGCAATAATATACATAGACGTAATGATGTCTGCGTTTGAACTTTTATATAAGTGATAAGATATTAAAAATTGTAATTTTTCACTTTTTTAGCTTCAAGCTGTGTCGTGAGGGATGCTCACATAACAGGGTAAGCTAAGGGAACCTGGGAAACTAGTATTAAAACACTCCGTTCCCATAATGCGCTTTGCCTCGTCCGCGCTTTACCTCGTTCTGGCGAACGAGAAAATTAAAATGTTAAATATTTCATTTTCTCTAGTGGAAATCGAACCCACAAACTGTCGCATGTGCTTCTGCGCCACGACTATGTTCTACTAAGACTTTTAATATTAATGGTGAAGTATGAAGAGATAACTTACCTAATATTCCTAAAGGTATATCCTTCAGTTCCTCTTCTATGTGTTGATATATTTCTATGCCTTTACTAAAATCAGCAACTATAGTTTTCGTTTTTACGCTGTGTAGTTTTTCTGAAAATTCATAACTGAAATATACATTTTTTTTCACCTTTCTAGCAGTATTGAATATAAATTTATTAAATATAAATTTGGTATACATCAGCAATTTACAATTATATGCCAACGTGGCTTAGTAAGGCAGAGCCTCATTGTAAGCGCGGTGGTCGCGGGTCCGATTCCCACTCTAAACAATAAATTATATTCATTTCCCTGTTTTGCTATGACAGAGTGCGACGTTGGGTGTGGCCACTCAATACGTGACCGTAAGATTCACCTACATATGTCGCCTGCTCTCTTTAAAAAAATAAGTTTCAATTTACTAAATTTGATTATTACAAATAAATCTATTCCAACTGGATCAGTGCCTATATAATTACTTTTAGTAAGCAAGATGTGAAGTGTCCACAATCAAACACAATCCATTCCATCCATTCCATTTTAGAGTAGGTACTTGGCAGTTTGAATCGAGGTCACAACCTTCGTGTGATCAGACATACATTTTACATCTATGTAAATTATAACAAATTATATTATATATATAATATTTACCTATTTCCTCAGCAACGCCTCTCAGCTTGCCAGGATTTCGACTGATGAGTACTATATTGATGCCTCTCTGGGCTAGTTCCATTGCGTATTGTCTTCCTATCCCATCGGTACTGCCGGTGATTGCTATAAATATATAAACAATTCATACTTAATACATATTACCTACATAATATTATGTAAAAATCTTTATAATTACTATAACAAACAAAAAAAAATTTGTATAGCACATATTTTTTATACGAAACGAGACAATTTTATACGAAAAATTTATAATTAATTCAACTTACATATATTATAAAAACACATATTTTATAAAATTACTTATATTAATTTAATAGTACATTTAACATTTAAATATTATTAAATATAAAACAACATTAAATAAATATGTTCAGAAGTCGTTTATTACATTTCTAGAATTTTTCTTCTTTGGATGAGCAAGAAACTTTAATGAACAAAAAATTATAATGCTTAAAACGATTTCAAATGTGATTAAGGTATATTTGAATATGTTGTGCTATGAATTATATATTATATTTAATTATTTTGTGATATTGAAAAGTTTTAAGTAAAGCTCTAAAACATTAAAGTCAAAATCAAAGTCAAATAAAGTCTAAGTCAAATAATTTTATTCAAAATAAGAAGTTACCTCCCATTCTACAGTTCACTAAAGTTAATGCCTCAGACCTGGAAGACCTGGCGCAAGTAACTCAGCGGGGACTTTTTTTTAAATCAATTACTTTATACAAAAACACATTTTAACATTTCTGACAATGAATTTTAAATATGTACATATTTGGCACATCCACTTCAATCCAATGTTCAAATCAAGTAAATTGATAAACATGAGATAATATTTAATTTATGGATACTAAATATCCGCGTTCTGTCAGCCACTTCTATGTAGGTATATTGTATACAAGACGTGGTTGGAAGCAAGAAATTGTGATAACTAGTAAAGTATATTTGTTCAATTTGTTAAAATACTTTTTGACTTATTTGAATTTGTAAATAAACACGGCAAATTGATTCTGTATTTTTGTTTTTATACAATTGTCGAAAACTGTTAACTTTACGAGAATACAGATATTAAATTATTATTAAAATACACTTTCTCGATAATAATAACAAAGTAAAATGAGGATTCTCCTTCCTTATTCCAATATGTCTATGTTTTTCGACTATTTTCGAGACTAATTAAATAAGTCCCGAAAATAGTCGAAAAACCGAAAACAAAATGACTTTTAAATCAGTTCTCACTACAAACTTACAAAAAATTCAAGTCAAAGTTATCAGACGATAAATTCATGTTCATTAAATTACCTTAAAAAAACTTTAATTAATACCTTTAAAGTTTAATTTACTTTAACCAAATATGTATGCACAAAAAATATAATTAGATTTGAAAAAAGTGGTTGAATCATAAGTAAAAAACATGTTTTTACTTATGATACAGTATAAGTAACATTACATAATTATAGCCTAGTTTTAACAACGAACTATATATATATATATATATATATATATATATCCGGCCGAAAGTGGGAAAGGTGTCTTATTCTTTCCACAGTCACCTTTTCACTGCCTATCCCGCCAAATCTAAATCATCGTTTTCTTGCGATACATAGCAACCACAATTTCTTACCAATTTTATATTTTGAAAGTGTGGAAACCTTGAAAAGTAAATGAAGCAGACACTATTCAGCTTAACCAATTTATATATATTATATACAATTAAATGCTCTTACAAAATAATCAAATAAAAGACTAAACATTTATCGATATATGTATAATAAACTCATTGCTAAATCATTTTTCACATTTAAATTAAATGAGCTTCACGCTGTATCCCGCACACAGCAGGGTAGGCAGAAGGAACCTAGTGCTAAGACACTCTGTCCGCCACTTTCGCAGAATTTTGGTGGCATTGCGTGTTGAGTAGCGGAACTCAACACTGCCTTGGCACTAGAGCGAAGAAAAGAAAATATAAATTAAAAAAAATATTTCTTTGAATGGAGATTGAACCCACAACTCATCGCGTTTACACTTACACTTTGTGCCCCCGCGCCACGACTAAATTTATTTTATATCTATTGAACACAAATTGAGTCGGTTCAATAGACAGTTGTACAGAACAATCGAACAGGAGCAATTGTAGGTAATAATAAACTATTTCTCTTAATGTGTAGATTAACAAAGCAAAGCAGTCTTTTTTTTTCTAAATAATTTAAAAAATATTATGTTATAAACATAATATATTTATGTTAATTTGTAGAGTTTCATAGGCCACCGTGTTGTAGTGGGATAGCATTTGACCGAAAACACGCGGTTGTGGATTCGATTTAATGAATGAATTGTGAATAAGTTATCTTCCTTTCCTCGCTCTGGTCGAAAGACAAAGCGCGGCGTTCAGCTTTTCTATTAAACAGGCAATGTCTTAAAAATTAAGAACAAAATGGCTATCACTAGGTTCCCTCTGTCTTGTTATGTGAGGAGCCGCATTATATTACATAATATAAATAATATTTCTATATAAATACATATTTAAAATATACTTACTTATTTATGGAAAAATGTTATATTTATGCGTCACAAGCGATTTACATATAAAGTGTTAGTATAAGACTTGAAAAATCGTGATATTCAACAAACCGCCATATAGGTAAATAATATCGCACATAATAAATGAAGTGAAGGTCACTAACTCTTTCCACTCATAAAATTTCGATTATAATGATTGTGTATAAACAATAAGTACTTATGATATTTTTTAAAAGCGTAAAAATTTATAGCGTCTTATTTTTATTAAGTCTATTTATTGTCTATTTATTTATTGTCTATTTATTGTATGTCTTATTTATTTATTAATTTTTTATTAAGAAAACATATAAAAATTTTAACGTAGTGGGATTTTACAAATTTTTATACATTTTCTTAGTAAGTATTGTCCTTCCTAAGTGACACTTTTAAAATAACATTTTTAAGATTTATGGTATTAGGTTCTTAAACTTTATAATAATTTCTAATTTAATTGGATTGCTTTGGAGTGATCCTTAAAAGGCGTAGATTCAAGTCCGTACGTTTAATGTTTTTAATCTTCTAAATGATTTTTTCCTTGCTGTAAAATAACTTTTTCAAAATGTTCCATAACAATACTTATTAGTTAATATACCTATACACGATGAAAAACAAAAATAACTAAAACACTTTCTTCCCAAACTATTTGCAAACCTTGTAATTTATCTCTAATTATATTCAAGGAAAAAAACGTTTCGAATCAAATTTCTTACTTTCACTTTTTAAACACGTTGACGTTAAGTTTGAACTATTTTATTTACATTTTATAACCTTTACTAATATTTATTTATATACAGATTATGGCTTTGCAATAGGTCAGTGTGACCAAGCCAGCCAAATCAACGGCCATGGCCACACCACTAAAACCTGACGTGTATAATTTTTGAAGTTTCGTAATAGATATGTCGTGTGGATTGAAACTGTTGCGTATGCGCATATGCATATATTATGTACAAATTATAAGCAAATGACTCGTTTATTTTTGTTATATCGATGTTTACAACTTAAATATACTTCAAGATATTTTTTATACCAGTAATTTAATAACATATTTGAGTTTCATGATTGCAACATTTTTGGAAACCCAACAGGTTTCATCAGAAAATCCTTGCTAAGGAAAATACATATATTCCTAAAATGATCCGCGAGGTTATTACGATACAGAAACATCCTAATTTCAATAGAGGACAGTTGGAATTTTTCTACCACCTGGGACCCACTCATAAAATCTTTGAAGTCTCAACCACACCATACCAGATGGCAAGATACAGTCAGCTCGTTCTGCAGGAATCTATGGCAGTACGCGAGATAATTAAGAAATCTTTGGCAATAGTTTGAAATAATAATTATGTCAACTGACAGACGAATGCCACTTCAGTCTACCACCACGTGTGACCACGGACTACTGAAAAATGTGCGAAACGTCAGGTTTAATATATTAAACCAGTTAAATAGTTTCATTTAAAAACCAGCCACCACCAAACCAAAAAATATTTGATAAATTAAAAGCTGCATCTTCATCAATTCGCCCCGAAATTAGATTTTTTTTATGCGCCACAACTAGGAACAGGTTTATAATAATTATTTTAATCCCTCGGCTCTGAGTAGAAGTGAGGTTAAATAATTTTCTTATAATACTAAGCGTAGAAACCCTTAGTTTTAAAAATGTGCATTTTACTTCTTCTGATATTGAGGTCAGTCGGGGCGTAGGGTCTGCCAATATGACAAGTTGCGGTTGCGTTGCGATTCTCACTCGAGGAAATTAAATATTTAATATTTTAATTTTTTCGCTCTGATGTCTGATGTCAAGGCAAAGCGCATGCTAAAGTTTTGCCAATCAACAATTAATGCCTCCAGAATTCTGCCTTCCAGAAAGTAAGGAGCGGAATGTCTTAAGACAGGGCTCAGAGCGAGCCTGATCGATGCTAGATGTAACGTGAAGCTGAAAAAACTGTTTTTCAGCTTCACGCTGTATCCCGCACACAGCAGGGTAGGCAGAGGGAATCTAGTGTTAGACATTCCGTTCCCCACTTTCTGCCAATTTCTGGAAGCATTGCGTGTTAAGCGAACGGCGGAACTCAACGCCGCAAAAAAACGTTTTCTAATGTTTTCAAGTTACTAATTGTTTGTTATGAAATATACTGCTTTAATCAAGCTTGAAGGTAGATTTTACTTAAAATATAATGACGACAATAATTTTGGTGACGAAACAAGCAAAGATTTATCGAATAATCGTTTAAAGATTGAAATTGTGCAAAAAATACCGCAACCTCGAAAACCAGTCGTTTTGGTCGTGACTACAAAACATATATATTTATATTATTTTTTATCTTGTATTTCACTTCTTATATGAATACCACTGGCGTCTGATGCTGTTACTGGTACTTTTTTATCTTCACACATCTCCCATAGAGAAGGATTTACAGAGAAGGTACAGCTAACGATAAGATATCAATGATCCAATAATTTATTTTCGTACATATTAAAGGCAGTTTAAGTTTGGTGATTGAATTGAACACCATGATTTCTTTATGAAAACCGGATTAACACCTAAATCAGAGGTTCTCTGACTTATTTTCTGATAGAACGGTTTCAAAATTTAGTTGGTTCCGGTCCACCCTTGCTACATTTCTACTATATTTTCAAAACTCGACAAAAAATGTAAAGATTAGATTTAACTATAAAAATTTGCCTTACGGAAGAGCTCTATGCATACATTAATAGTTTTCTAAAAAAAATGTTAATTGAATCAATTAATTTATTAACTAATTTATTATGCTGTAAGTGGATGTAAAAAATGTAAAGTGGGCCAATCAAAAAAATATTCTATCCAACTTTACCTTCTACTCACAAACCAAGGAAGAATGGATTGGCCATTCTCACTTATTTTATTTAGAAAATTTCCCATTCAGAATGACATGTTTTACTAGTAACAGTCGCTAAGCTTCTAAAAATATTATTAAATGCCTACATTAGTAGGTGAAGTCAGGCGAACTTTTTAGTTGTTCACTATCGAAAGTGGATAAATTTTAATGGGCCCCGGCCATTTGAAACCGCATTTTTTGCACGCCAGCTTATATAGCCCTGGAAATCAACGTGGACCATTTTGGGAACTAAAAATCTGATTTATAATTATGAAAGAAGGACAATTAAAACGTTGAAGATGTCCATACTTTCTTAATAATATTGTAAAGGTAAATAGTTTGTTTGATTGAACGCGCTAACCTCAGGAACTACTTATTAGTGTATAGTCCATTTATCGACGAATACTACACATTACATCATGTTAATCGTTTGTGCAATCCACACCTGCGATATGAGTTACATTTAGAATGTGTGATGTTTCATACACAACAACGGTTATTTTAATTTGACCATGCGGGCGAAGCCGCAGGTAAATGCTAATGATGTATTATAAGTATGCAAGTAGGAATGTATACAATGATACAGGCCAGTACCTACACTCATATATATGAGTGTAAAAACAATAGCAAACAACAAAATATTGAAAACTAAAGATTTGACCAATTCAATATAACAGTTGTATAAAATAACTCTTGTAGAATGTAGCGTTTTTGTCAAACAACATACTTTAAATTGATATAACTTCTTTATTGTATCAAAATGCGGGCTGTGGAGCACCATAAATTCTTTATGTTGCCCCACAGCCCCCTCTATCCTTCAGTGTTAGTCCCATAATAATCAGTTTAACTGGTCCGAAGATTAAAAAGCGTGGCGTGGCGTGGCAAGGCGTGGTGTTGCATCCTCATGCAGAGGGGATCTAATGTTACACTGTTTTTTCCACTTTTACAAGTCAACGCAACACCACGCCTTGCCTTGATACCAAAGCGAATAAATGAAAATATTAAATATTGAGGCCGGTCGTGGCGCAGCGGCACGAGGTGTGACTGCAAAACCGACTGGTTGTGGGTTCAATCCCCACTCGAGGAGATGAAATATTTACTTAAATTTATATTTCCATTTCTTCGCTCTGGTGTCGAGGTTAAGCGCGGCGTTGAGTTCTGCCACTCAACACGCAATGCATCCAGAATACGACAGAAAGTGGGGAACGGAGTGTCTTAACACTAGGTTCCCTTTGCCTACCCTGCTGTGTGCGGGATACAGCGTGAAGCTAATTTATTGAATTTTAATTTATATTTAAATCAAATCAGCTTCACGCTGTATCCCCCACTTAACAGAGGGGCATTAGGCATAGAGAACCTAGTGTTAAGACACTCTGTTTCAAGGTAAGCTAACTTCACATCGTATAACATCACACAAATGTAAGCTTTAATTCAATAGCGGAAATTAAAATACAGCAAATAACGATAATGATTAATTTTGATTTGATAACAGGCTGAACTTCATTGAACTAATTTTTTTCATTGCGTTGTATTTACGTTAAAATTAATAATTAATATTTAAAAGGTTGATTTGCTAAGTCACGTTGCGTAAGCGGGATTTGAGCTTAAGACAACAGTTCAAAAAATATAATATAACAAATAATTATTTAAAAAATATAGCAATAAAGCCCAACTTTAGACTTAAATTGTCCTTATTGAAAATTTATTTAAGATATTTAATACACAAAGACAAACCCTTTGAATTTATTATTTTAATGCAAACAGTGTCGCCGCTTTGCCCTAGAACTGTGTGTGTGTGTGTGTGTGTGTGTTGATTTTATGTCTGCCGCATCTCCACGATGTAAGAATAAAAATGTTATGTATCACTCATACAATGAGTATTTAGTTTTTTTTCTATTTTTCAATATACATATTTTAGAATTTTATTTTATCATCATTTTATTTAAATGGTGCCATAAGTATAAGCGGCGACATAAGCGGCCGCCTGCAAGTGCGAGTGGCTGTGGGCCCTATTACTACTCGAGAAAATTATTTTTTTAATTTTCCTATCTCCTCTCTGGGAACGAGGCAAAATTAAAATATAAATATAACATATAGGGGAGAGGGGGAATATGTGTTAACAGAGCTATTTTAAAAAGAAATTTTGGTACATTCTTTTTGAGTAGTGGCACTAACCTGCACACATGTCACTTGCCACCGCTGATATATGAGAGCCAGCCGTTGAGTTACGAGGAGTGTTTGATTTTGAGTTAAAATTTTATGCATTTTTAAATAAACGCGTAAGGATCGCAGGGATCCAATTCAAGGTATGTGGTTTTATTTATTTCTCTTTTAGTCCAGAATGTTTCATAAATCATGCAATAAACTAGAAATTAATACATTTTTTTAACTTGTGCTTGAAAAAAACCGTTTGTTATTTTTCAATGACCACTGAGGCACCTTTGAACAAAATAAAGGGGGCAGTTTTGAATATTGTTTAAAACACACGGCTAAAAAAATTACAGGCACAAAAAAATAGAATTCTGAACTTAGTTGTTTGATGACACAAAAACGTACAAAAAAATACCGCGAAAGAATACAAAACTATACTGAACTTTTCTTCACAAGAAACTGACTCAGAAATGCATTTGGAATCAGAAGAGGAAGTGAGAATTTACTGTGAAGAAGATGAAGATACTAATACCTGTGCGTATGAAGACTACGAAATGAAATTGGACTACAACGTAATAAATATTAGAAACTTCATTTTAGCGAATGTTTCGTCTGTAAATAGTAAAAGGTCATTGTTATTTGAAGAGTTGTAGAAAGAGAAAGATAGTCATGATTTAACTGTTACATTTCTGAAACGGAAAGTTAGCTTGTATATTTTTTTGTTTCCTGAGAAAGAGGACAAATGCTACGTTAGTTTTTCAGAAGTCTTCCCAAGAAGATCCTCCCCCAATTTCAGTTGCTGGTACGTCACATACTAATCCATGTTTTTCTTTAAATTCAAATCCTCTAAGTTCAAATTAGGGTTTCTGTTTATTAAAAAAAAATTGTTTTAGTTTCATAATGTTAGTTTTATCCTATAATTGATCCCATATTGTTAATTACTTCTACAAAGCCAAAGTTACTTTTTTGTTTATATGTTTTTTAGAGTTTATTAATACTGAGACTAATGTTCTTTAACACTAGTACTAGTACAATACCCAGGAAGGAAAGGAAAATCGTTCGAATCTACTTATAGCTTTGCTAGAAAAATCGAATTGATATCGCTATTTGTGTTGTTGTAAAACAACAAAAATTATTAGAAAATTGTAATACATTAACGCCAAGGTGTTGGCATTAATGTATTACAAGTACTCTTTGTCCCGCACGTAGCAGGACAAAGAGTACTTGGGAACCTAGTGTTGAGACATTCCGTTCCCATTAGGACATTTCTGTTTCTCACTCTCCGCTGAATAATAATAGTATTAATACAGCAATTGAATTTTATACGGTGTAGTAAAATTCGTAAGACGTTGCAAAACCTTTATTCAGATCGAGAGTAGATGTAAGCGCGCCTACTTTGTTGTTAATTAGGTATCTTAGTATAAATATCCACAAGTCATAAAATTTCACATCATCATAAAAGTAAATTTTAACTATCTATTTCATGTACATACAGATAAAACAAAAAATCTTTACCAATATTTACTTAAATGTAGAGTAAAAATATCGTTTTATAAAAAAAAATACCGCAGAAAGAAGGAATGAATTGGTTTACTTTTCTTTTTAAATTCCCTAAGTTATTCATATTTTTCAATGTGTTAACTTTACACATTTGTATTATTTAATCATTCGATCCATAGATTCACTCACATTCTTAGGTGCAGGCGTCGAGCGAGTCACATTGCATTATTCAGCGAAATATTTTTGTTTCTAATAAAGATTTTTGTTTTTTTTAATGGCCTGTTTTAAAGATTCTTGGTATTCATAATAATGGTTTTTTCTCACTTTAGTTAGATAAAGGTTACGCTTACATTGAGTAGCGTTACTCAATTCCTCAGAGCAGGCCAGTATCTCAGAATTTTTACAGAAAGACAATAAATTTTGACACTTTTTAACTAAGTAAATTGCATTTCTAAACATGGTTTTGAAAAATAATTAAATTTAGTTCGACATTGTCATTGAAACTATTAAACCACTGGAAGCTAACTCCAATCCCCTTGGAAAACATCTCTAGATATATCCATTCCTATATAGATATCATTACAGCAAAATACGGTAAATAAGCTAAATACTAGATGTAAACTTTGTATTGGCCGAAACAAATTATCGATAGATATTTCAATATTTCAAGAGGAAGTATAGTCTATAATGTAGACCCATTAATATGTGACTTATGATTGCAAATCAAAACGTAATATACAGGTGATTGAGCTTTACCCGTTGTTAAGGAAATAAGAAAACAGTCATTAGTCATATCTGGGTTACGTTGAGAGACCGTTGAGGCAACTTTAATATACACGCTTCAGATTTCGTATTGAGATCTAGCCTCTATCTTTCTTTGTATCTCATACGTAAGTTCTTAATCTTATACGAAAAGTATTTCGAAACTAAAATTATCTATGTGTGATTATTATGAATATAAATATAATTGGGCTTATTAAAAAAATATATTAAAAAAATTACAATTTATGTATTTATAAATGAAATATAATAATTACTAATAAAAATTACACATACTATGTATGTATAATACATGTTCATACATCTCATACATCACTATAGCGAGCCACGGCATTCATTTGACCCTTATTTCTCAACATCGCAGGCAACAGAGCAATGGCGAAATCTTTCGAAGCATCTTCGAAAATGACATTGCCTAACGTAACGTTGCATACTTTGCTACTTCTCCTACAATTTATTTTTGACACAGTCAAATTTAATAGATTGTTTTTTTTTTCATAAAAGTAATTGAATTTTTTTAAACAGATATTTTTTTAAATGCTGGGGTGATCATGGATTCATATTTATTTTATTGACATTACAGCTACCGTCTCGAAGGTGATATGTACGTAATAAGTCTATATTATAAAGAAGTGCATATTGAGGATAGTCACAAAGTGTGATATTGAGGATATTGTGTCAACACGACAGGTTATGGGTCCGATTCCCACTCCAGGAAATGAAATATTTATTATTTCCATTTTCTTCGCTTTGGTGCTGTGGAAAAGCGCGGCGTTGAGTGTCAATCACCACGTATGTCTCTAGAAAACTTAACACTAGGTTCCCTCTGTTTGCCCTGTCTACACATTAAGTTCCATTAATCTACATTAAATTTATAATTTGAGTATTCAGATACTTTCACTGACAAATTAATATATAAAATAATTAATAGAGGTTCTATTGTATCGCTTCGAAGCACTCCGCAGATCTTTGGATCATTTTGATTGACTTTCATCATTTCATCATTATTTATACAGCAGTCTTATTCTATTCTTGAAGCCAGTCGTGGCGCAGGGGCACAAAGTGCGACTGTAAAACCGACTGGTTGTGGGCTCGATTCCCACTCCAGGAAATAAAGTATTTATTTACATTTATATTTTCATTTCTTCGCTCTGGTGTCGGGAAAAAAAACGGCGTTGAGTTCCGCCACTCAACACGCAATGCCTCCGGAAGTTAGTTGAAAGTGGGGAACACTAAATCAGAAATCGGAAATAATCGGGATTATTTTGTGAATGCTGTACATATCTGTAATTGATATTTGTAACAGAACCAGACCGATATATAAATTTTCTTTTAATATTACAAGTTACATGTATTGTTGATGTGTCAATAAATAAATAAATAAATAAATAAATAAATAAATAAATAAACACTAGGTTCCCTCTGCCTAGCCTGATATGTGCGGGATACAGCGTGAAGCTGAAAAAAAACAGTCTTGTTCTATGTAAGTATGTGTACTGTCTGATTATATAACGTGTTTAAATCAGTTTTGCCACATAGTGCTGAATGGTACACAACACAATACTTCTAAATTAACGTATTGCTTAATTCTCTTATCTTACTGTACTTGAAACTCATTCAGGCTTTTAATGGAACGAATAACTATAAAAATTCAATAGTGATTTGTAAATAATATATCCATAATGACTCCTCTAGTATTACTTACAATATAGGGATAGAAACAACTCAACGTACATTTTTACTTACTGGAAAATTGGGAGACGCAAGTAATTACAAAGCATTTAATATTTCTTAGCTTTTACATTATATAATGGTTTTTATCGCAACGAATGTTGGCCATTTCGTCATCGCTTTAATAAATGTTCTAACATAATACGTGTGAAAATTATATATTTAAAATTTAAAAACATAATTATGCAAGTGCAATAAAAAATACGTCTAATTCTAATTTGTAAGTCATGAATTTTTTAAAGCTTCAAAATAGCTTCCGTTTCTTTGTTTCCGTTTTTTTTTTGTTATGCTCATATTCTAAACAAATACATAATATTTTATTATTACCTTTTTAACTTCTTTAATTTCGTAATTCCCTGTTAACATAAATCTATCAATTTAAAAGTATTTTTTAAAGTTATGTCAGTATAAACACTTACTTTGTTACTCTTATTAATATATGCATATTTTTTACCTTCACGTTGTATTCCGCACATAGCAGGGTTTGCAGAGGGAACCTGGTAACCAATTGTTAGGAACTGCGTTCGGAATGGAACTTGGCTGTGTTCGGAGTGTATTTATGGATGATAGTGTCATAACAATAGGTTCCCTCTACCAACCCTGCTAAACCTAAAATGTGAAGCTATAAAAAAATAACAAAACATAATAATACTAAGCAAAAACAACGCATTTTTATTTGTTATGCTTGCTTGTTATAAGATTATTATACACTTTTTGTACAAAAAAAATCGAGTAGGTAATTACACACATTAAATTAATTGTGAGACTTAGACCCGTGTTTGTAAACCGCTCTTAACTCTGAGATCGATCTCGAAACGCCGTTTTCAATTTAAGAATAAAAACAGCATCTCAAGATTTTAAAGGGTTTGATCATTGATGTCTTGCTACCAAGCAATAAATATGGGTTCCATATACATTAAATATTGTATTATTTAAGCATAATAAAGAGTTATAATCTTTTTTTATTTTGTCTTCAGATAGTATAAATGGCCAACACTTAATAATTTAATTAATTATTTTTTATGTATAAAGGTTACTTCACATATACATAAACTCACTTCAGTATTATAAATCTTTCTAAAAAATCATTGTAAATTATACCTTCAAAATGAATTTAATAAATATTAAAATTAAATTAGCTTCACGCTGTATCCTGGACACAGCAGGGTAGGCAGAGGGAACCTAGTGTTAAGACACCCCGGTCCCCCACTTTCTGCCGAATTCTGGAGGCATTGCGGTAATAAATATTGATGTAAATTAATTAAAAATAAAAAATATTTTTATCTCAAAACTAGTACCAGAAATCATTTATTTGTTTAATTTCTCCAACACTACCGACATACTATGCACATAAATTATATATATAAACAATAAAGGCTAAAATTAAAAAAGAATATATTGTTTTTAACTCACCAGCCCAAGGTCCGAATCTCTTTGACAAGGGTAACACTTCCGTAGGAATGAAGTAGGGCATGAGGTATGAGGATACCAGTTCCAAGAGACTCCATAAAGAATCTATAATGAAAACGGCGACCGCTACAGCCCCTATCACAGCTAAACTTATTAAAAGATACATTTTGTAAACAAAACTACTATGATTTTGATAAGAAACTGTATTGATAACGATTAAATAGCAACTCACGTCCTCATATCGCGACGGTGCGAAGGGCACTGAGGTCCGCACTCCGCAATCCGCACTCCGTACTCCGGTAGTAGGCTTACTGTGTAATGGTTACTTATGTCATTCCAAATCGATCGATCGATACTAATCGATTTGTATGTTTCATTTCCAAATTTAGTAAAATACATTTATGAGCTAAAGGAGAAAGCGCAGCGTTAATTTTCTTCACTGAACATGGGATATCTCGAGCATTGCGTGGAAAGTCGGGAACAAGAAGGAGGAAAACCTACCCTGTTATATGAGGAGTGGGGAGCTCATGGGTGCAGAAATGGGGAGAACCAAGTGGGCCTTACCTAGCCTCAAAATAGTCTGGTATCCACCGCAAAATTATATCCAAAGAAACTTTGGAAAATATCTGTAGATACGCCCATGGAAGAACGTGAAGTTGTTTAGCCAATGGCATTAAAATTTTAACGTAGTAAACATTTATTAATACCCACATACATAGATATAGATTTATTTCTAAATATATTAATAGTATTTTTGTATACATATTTTATTGTTATTGAGTTACTGAGGCCAGTCGTGGCGCAGGGGCAGTGTGACTGTAAAACCGACTGGTTGTGGGTTCGATCCCCACTCGAGGAGATGAAATATTTACTTAAATTTATATTATCATTTCTTCGCTCTGGTATCGAGGCTAAGCGCGGTGTTGTGTTCTGCCACTCAACACGCAATGCCTCCAGAATTCGAAATAATTGTACATAAAGTAAACCATACTTTGATTTTGTTAAACATAAATAATTTTAAAAAGATTTTATAATATATTAAAGTGAAGAAAAAGATTAAAATAAATAAATACAGTTAAATTGACAACCTCCTTTTCTTACAGAAGTCGGTTAATATCATAATACAAATGTACAGTACCTATTCAGATTTTATAGCAATGTTTGTTTTAGATAACACAAAGAATTGCGTTAAAAATATAAAGGCAATGATTTTTTCATTTCTAGATATTAATACTTAATAAAATTACAATTTTTCAATGGTAAGCGAATAAAGAAACAATTAATAACCAATCGTTTTATATTTCATTGAAACGAACACTATTTTTAAATCAGATTTCCACATTCCCGTACATTGCTATGCACAAAAATAAGGCATAACATAACATAACATAAAAACTCTTTATTTCACACCAGAAAATTACAAAATTAACAAATAAATTCATATAAAAATAAAAATGTGAAAAGGCGGCCTTATCACTAAGAGTGATCTCTTCCAGGCAACCTAATCAAAAGAATCAATTTAAAAGAACGGGCATGGCGCGGTGCAAAGATACAAGAAAATTACATATAGAGATATTAACATAAATAATAATATTTATTTATAAACCTACA
>JAATLQ010034846.1:7622-25032 GCA_013421005.1 Heliconius erato x Heliconius himera | reverse complement strand
TCTTGCTGGTGAGTTATGAAGACTTCTATGAGTGACAGATGACAGCACGTCGCCACAGATAATAGATGACGTACGTCACTGCAGAAGTGAAAGAGGAAAGTATTTCGAGGATTATTTGGTAAGTCAACCATTTATATATGCAAATAGGCGAAATTAAGAGACTGCTTCTTCAATCAACGCTGTGTGTTTCTTCATACACATAATAACTGTTTTGTTGTAATGCAAAACAGCTATATTATCTCCTGTTTTGTGACCCCAAAGGCTATCTATAATAGTACAAATAAGTGAATCAACAAAGTTCAGCTACAGTTTTATGAGGTTTGTTTAACGAACAAGTGCTGACCGACAAGATGGGAAAGGATCTTATAATTTTGGCTTACTCCGGCGGCTTAGACACCAGTTGCATTTTGAAATGGTAAAAATATTCTTATAATAATCAATGTAAAAGTACCTGTTTTTAATATTTATTTTGCCCCCATTTGTATAATAATAAGATGCGTAGATCATAATCCGCAATAATGGTTTTTGCCGTGTAATTATTAAATAAAGATTTCATGAATCCTTTCATTTCATACATAATATGATACCTAATATTTTTAACGTGTCCTTAATAGTTAAAGGGTGTAATTGAATTACTAATATTTATCTAAAACCATTTTTTAAAGCATACATTAAATATTTAGGTATATTTTTTTAACAAAAAAACCGACTTCAACTGGATCTCATGATCACAGATCCTAAGCAATCTCTCATCAAGCTACCCTTGAAGTGTTTCCTTTCCAGTAAAAAAAAGTAATCATTAAAATCGGTTGGCGTGATATTGATATATTCGTTTATTTGTCGAGCACATACTTACTAAATGCAAATTTAAGATTTATGTAATTTTCTCATTGATACCATTGTCAGAACTGGACCAAATTAAAATTTGAACACAGAAAGGACCAGTTTTCAAATAAAAAAAATCATCAAAATCAGCTCACCCAGTCAAAAATTCTGAGGTAAAAAACAATAAAAAAATACGTTCGAATTGATAACCTCCTCTTACAGAAGTAGGTTAAAAAAGCCTTTTATTTTTTTATTTAATACTTTTTTCATAGGCTAATCCAAAAGAATTACGACGTCGTGTGCTATATAGCCGATATAGGACAAAATGAAGATTTCACAAAAGCCAAACAGAAAGCAAAAATCATTGGAGCAAAAGATGTGAGCATTTCTTAATCACATTAAAAATTATATCGATTTTCAAGATTTGCTAATTAAAATGTTATATTTTATTTTCTTTATCTATTTTTTCTTTGAGGCCAGTCGTGGCGCAGTGGCACAAAGTGTGACTGTAAAACCGACTGCTTGTGGGTTCGATTCCCACTCGAGGATATGAAATATTTACTTACATTTATATTTCCATTTTCTTTGCTCTGGTGTCGAGGCAAAGCGCGGCGTTGAGTTCTGCCACTCAACATGCAATGCCTCCAGAATTCGGCAGAAAGTGGGGAACGGAGTGTCTTAACACTATGTTCCCTCTGCCTACCCTGCTGTGTGCGGGATACAGCATGAAACTGATTTTTTTATTATGTTTTCTTTAGGTAATAGTAGAAGACTTGCGAAAGGAGTTTGTTACCAATTATATGCTGCCCGGTATTCAAATGGGTTTAATTTACGAGAGCAGATATTATTTGGGCACTTCTTTAGCGCGACCTTGTATTTCCGTTGGACTCGTAAACGCCGCTAAGAAACTTGGAGCTAAGTAATATATTTTTCATATACAACTATTCATTGTAAGATTCCAAATTTCTTACTTGTAAGACAGTTACAGTTTTTGGCCTAAATATAAAAACTAGCTTGCTATAAGTAGATAGTTATATCCATACGCCCATTGTATTGGACTGGTTGGACAGGGGAATGGCACTGTCTAAAATGTATGAATAGATATACCTACACATTCATACATAGGATTCCATTTTTAGCTCACATTTTCACTAAGAAAATGGCCCCATCATTTCTAAATTCAGTTGAAGATTTTTTATTACTAGTACTTTTAAGTAAACGTATAAAAATTTTAACGTAGCAGGACTCGAACCCGCGCCTCCTGGAAACCGACCAGGCGCTCTGACCACTAAGCCATACGTTGTCATCAAGCTACGTCGAAATTTTTATACGCTTGTTTATGTTGTTAGCATCTCTGTAGGGAGATTTTTACAAATTTTGTGTTAAATATAGTGTTTGTGTTGTTATAGATATTTTATTTGACTGTAAATTCCCGTTCCAGATACATTTCGCACGGTGCCACTGGCAAAGGAAACGATCAAGTGCGATTTGAGCTTAGTGTTTACTCGCTTTGGCCAGAAGGAAAGGTACCTCAATCAATATTTCTATCTATTGTTTTCCCAAAAAAAAATTCAGTATATAATTTTCAAAGTATTTTTCTTTAACAGATAATAGCACCATGGCGTCTACCTGAATTTTTCAACAGATTCCAAGGACGGATCGATCTCATTAAGTATGCTAAAGAAGAAAATATACCAGTTACAGCCACGCCTAAGGCCCCATGGTCTACCGATGAAAACATAATGCATATAAGGTAAATCATTTAAAAAATCATCATAATTCACACCACACGTACCTATCTACATAAATCTTTTTTTACTAAAAATATTTTTATAAAGCTATAAATATTTTTAGATGTACACAAAAGGGTACGCAGAGTGAACTTGAGAATTTAGTGTTAAAATTCCCATTCTCTTTAAAACACTACCGTTCTTCACTTTCCGGTTTGGCTGAGCTCAACGCCGCGCTTTACCTCGTTAGCAGAGCGAGAAAATATTTCATTTCCTCGAGTAAGAATCGAACTCAAAACTTGTTGCGTTTACAGTCGCACAGTTGTACTCCTGCGCCACGACTGGCCTCGACCAAAATATAGATTATCAACAGTCTTATTTAAATTTCTATTCTACGAACAGCTATGAATCTGGAGTACTAGAGGATCCCGCTGCAATTCCTCCTGGAGGAATATATAAAATGACGCGAGACCTCCAACAAAGCGACGACTATTCTTGTACAATTGATATTTCCTTTGAAAAAGGTCAGCAGTATATATTTATCTAATTTATTTAGGGACTTTTTAAATAAAAAAGAAAAACAAAAATATTAGTCCCATGTATATATTATGAAATGCCTATTTGGAACTTAGAATTTATTGATTATGATAATACTTGAATATTTATTTTTAGGTTTACCAATTTCTGTCAAAATTCCGAGTGGACAGGAAAAAGCTCTAATTCTCACTGATCCATTGGCTATAGTGGAGACGCTAAACAAATTAGGTGGACTACATGGAATTGGTCGCATAGATATTGTAGAAAATCGATTCCTAGGACTGAAAGTAAGCTAAATATTAAAAAAAAACAATCAGCTTCACTCTGTATCCCGCGCACAGCAGGGTAGGGAGAGGGAACCTAGTGTAAAAACACTCCGTTCCCCACTTTCTGCCGATTTCTGGAGGCGTATTTAGTAGCAGATCTCAACGCCGCGCTTTGCCTCGATAACAGAACGAAGAAATGGAAATATAAATTTAAGTAAATATTTCATCTGCTCGAGTGAGGATCGAACCCACTACCAGTCGGTTTTACAGTTACACTTTGTGCCCCTGCGCCACGACTGGTCTCAAAAAAAAACAAGTTATAATTATAATATTAAAATTCTCACACCATTTTTGCTTTCCACTTTATTAATAATTTCTTATTTGATTGATTTTTAGTCCAGGGGCCTGTATGAAACTCCAGCCGGCACTATCTTACATGTTGCACATCTTGACTTAGAAGCTTACGCACTTGACAAGGAAGTACTAAGGTAATGAAAGATTATGAATACTTTGGCTTATATATTGTTTTTATTATCTCTATAGTCATCTTTAATTTCTTTATTGTAGACTTAAAAAATATTTACAAGACAAAATGGCCGACTTTGTTTATAATGGATTTTGGTTTTCGCCTGAAGGAGAATACACACGAAAATGTCTGGAACTTTCTCAAGAATCTGTATCCGGGACTGTTACGTTGCAACTATTCAAAGGAAATGGTAAGCCATTATTTTTTAAATTCCATATTTGTTTTGTTTCTTTTCTTTTATATTACACACATTTTCTTCAATTTAAACTTTTTATAATAGTTGTATTACCCACTTGTTAACTCAAAAATGTAATCAATGTTAATAGCGATTTACTAAAGTCTTTGGTATCTTCTTACAGCGATTATATTAGCCAGAACAAGCAGCAAAAGTTTATACAATAAAGAATTGGTTTCGATGGATGTCGCCGGTGGGTTCTCACCAGAAGATAGCACTGGATTCATAAATATTAACGCGGTTAGACTTAAAGAATATGCGCGTTTTAGTGAAAAAGAATAATGTAAATTTATATGTAACATTAAAATGTACCAGCTTAGTTGACTTTATTTGTGACTAGCGACCTGCTAGTCTACTGAATTCTTTCGCTTGAAAGTGATATATTTTGTTTATGTATGAACCGATTAAAATAAAATAAACACAAATGTTCACCAAAATGTAATAATGGAAACGATATTTAAATCGATCTGATTTTATTATTTAGTTACATATTTAAAAAAAATATTTAAATATTTTCAAAATCTTTGTGTAGGGTTAATGGTGCTTTGGTGCCAATAATAATAGATTTTCTCATATATAGAAATAATCAATTTACAGACAGCGATCAGTTACATTTTTATTATAAGTAATTAGCTTCACGCTGTACCCAGCACACTGACAGGCAGAGGAAATCTAGTGTTAAGACTCCCTTCCGTTCCCCATTCCGTCGAATTATATAGGCATTGCGTTTTGAGTGACAGAACTCAATGCCGTGCTTAGCCGCGATACCAGAGTAAAGAAATGAAAATATACATTTTAAATAAATATTTTATTTCCCCACGTGGGAATCGAATTGACAATCAGTCGCGCTTACAGACACACACTTGCCCCTGCGTCATGACTGGCCTCAATTTATTACATGTTTAGATTTAAAATAACAAGAATTTAGTAATATATCCTATCGGATTTTTTAAAATAATCGACGTCTTATGATAATACAGGATTTTCATTAGTGACGTAAAAAAAGTTTAAAGCAATAATTACAAGCAAAATATAAAAAAAAAATATTACCGACCCGAAAATATGTTCACAAATTGCTTTAAATTTTGTTAGTCAAAAATAGAAGAAATCTCCAGTTATCGAGATTAGTGAGTGGGGCCTCACAACTAATCAAGTCCCAGTAATCGACACTTAATTATCGATTGAGATTAAATATGTTGTACTAAAATAAAACTAATAATAATACTCTGAGTATTTTAATGCTGATTTAAGATGAAAAAAATATTTAGTTCGTAGTGATTGTTATAATAGAAGTCCATATGTTATTAGGCTGTATCTTTTCCATAAAGGCTATAATAATATTTAGTTTTATGTTATCATAATAACATTCACAAACATAATCTGACGTCTAAACAGTAACAACCCTAACATTTTTTTGTATATCGGCGTACCGCGTATCTATTGACCTAATATATTGTCTAAATAGAAATGATCAATATTTTTGTATTATGTGGTATATAATGAGTATTAAAACACTTTTTACTGTGCCGTTTATATAAAACCAGTATTAACTCATACTTAAATTTAGATTGTTCTGTTTTTAATGTTTTGAGAATTGATAAAATGCATGATAAATTCTAAAACCAATCGATCCACCCCTATATTATACGGTATACTATTTTTTTTTTAAATACGGTATAACTTTATATCCTCTACTCTATGTTAATAATATAAAATTTAATGTTTCCATCAGTGACAGTGACATTTTGACAAATATCAATTGATAACTTCTCGCCTCTCGGTCATATTTTATGAAGTCGCGAGAATTATAAACAATTTAAAGAACTGTACTGAATTGTAAACAAATTATTTTTAATCGCCTAATAAATTAGAACACTAAAGTTTCGTGTCATTTTTGTATGTTATATTATAAATTTATTTAAAAAAACTGTATTAGAAAATACTTTCAAAACATAAACTGATCATTAAACGTTTATATTTTGTTTTAAAATGCATCGAAATTTACCACAAAATAAAGAAGCCTTATTAAAATCCTACACAACAAGACTTAAAGAAGATGTTAAGAGTATGTTGGAAAATTTTGAAGGTATACTTATGCTTTGAATATAATGTATAATATTGTTAATAACCCATAATTTTTTGTATTTTTCTTATAAATAAAACTACTCCTAATTAAATTTTCATTTTAGAAATTATAAAACTGGCTAAAGGTGAAAATGAATCTCAACTAAATAGAATGACACAAATAGAGCAAGATACATTTGAAATGCAAGTCCGTGCAGCCAATATAGGTATATATATATCATTGCATTTATAAATTAAACTCCTAGCTACCTCCCATACATCTCTCAGACTGTATCAACTACCTAATTAAATTGACTTGTTCATTATACTTCATATACTTATGATCCACTTATCCATCCATGATTCTAAATATCATTCAGTGATATTGGCAAATATTTTTGCCAGATAAATAGATAGAGATTTTTAATGAATGACATCTTCTAAGTATATGTGTTTTATAGCATTTTTTGATATATGTTTACTATTTTGCAGTTAAACTGTATTCTTTTTTGTTTTCAAAAGATTATTATCACACAAATTACAAAATGAATAACATCTATTTAATTTTATCATCTTATAAAATAAGTATAGAAGTATAGATATTTAGTTATATTTTCCCCCATGGATAATCTTTGTATATGTGTGGCCTATAATTAGATATTGCTTATCTACAGTTAAGGAAAAAGTTAAAATTTCATTTTTTTTTTAAATGATATAAAATAAGAAAATAAATTAATAATAAACTTATAAATTTTAAAATTTATTAAAATAAATTATTTAAAAGATTGCAATTGACCTACTGTCCTTTACAAATGTATAATAGTTGTAGTGTAACAAAAACATATAGTTTAATAATTACTAATAGTGATGTTTGTGTGATTTAATTTTTTTTTCTTTTTCAGTAAGAGCTGGAGAATCATTAATGAAACTGGTTTCAGATATTAAACAGTACTTGATCTTAAATGATTTCCCTTCAGTAAACGAGGCTATTACACAGAATTCAAAATTGTTCAGAACTAAACAACAAGAGTGTGATCAAAAACTAATGTCACTTCGAGATGATATTGCTGCTGATCTTTATGATTTAGAAGATGAATATTTTACTAGTATATATAAGTAAATCATAAAGTGTTGATAAGGAAAATATTATTAAAATTATTATAAGTAACACCATGTGCTTTATTATTCTATGGCCACTTTTTAAATATCATAATATGTGTGGCAAAGAATGGACAAAAAAAAATTCAGTGTAATTTACTTATTTAGAAAACGTATAAAAATTTGAACGCAGCGGGACTCAAACCCGCGCCTTCTGGAAACCGACCAGGCGCTCTGACCGCTAAGCCATACATTCTCATCGAGCTACGTCAAAATTTTTATATGCTTGTTACAACTTATTTATGTTGTTGGCATCTCTGTAGGGAGATTTTACAAATTTCCGCTACCCAAAGCTGGTCAGTTTCCAGGAGGCGCAGGTTCAAGTCCCACTGCATTCAAATTCAAATATTGTGTGTAATTGTTCTACAATCATCACAAAAAAAAATCTGCAAATCAAATCAACACTTGTAAAATCCTTTTTAACACTACAACATTTGCTGTCTGTGCTCTTTTTAATAAGGCTCATGGTTAATAAGATATTTCTATTTCATTGTACCACCTTGTTTATTATCTCATAACATGTCTAATCAATCTACTTATTAAGTAGATTATATTCACAACTAAAGCAACAATATACTTTCATTTTTTTATGATTCATAATTGTCATTTATACCACACATTTTCTAGTTTCCTCTAAATTAAATATAAAGACAAATAAGATAATTTAACAGTATCTTTATTGACAAAACAAAAGAAAATACTACAAATTCAATGATCTCTATGTAATTTCACTTATTTTGGGCAAAATAAATAATGTGGGCCCTCATGAGGCAACTGCTTAGCAATCACTGGCCGGCCAAATTTGTAATCTTCCAAAAATATATAAAGCCCGAAACTTCCCCCTAGCACTCCTAAAAGCCATGTCCATTGGCGTATTAAGGGAAATCTAGGTCTCATGCTGATATCATAACGATCTTCACCAATTATTTCTGTATCTACATGCATCTGAAAGAATAGTGATTGTATTAGAAATCTTTCAAGTAATTATTTTAAAAAATGGATGTTAAAATATTATAACTGAAAATATTTACTGGTTCATTGAAATTTCTTTTCAATTCAGGATAATCATAAGGATAATTTGGATCCTTCGAATCGGCACCAATATCTGGTAGCTTAGGATAGTCTCCATAGCCCATATCCTCAGGATATGGTTGATATTCCTCCAAGGTTAATCCATACTTTTTGGCTGCAGCTACCCGTTCTTCTTGTGTCTTAGGAAACGGACCAGGCTTATATTGAAAATTCCAGTCTGAAAATTATATGACGTAATGATCAAAACATTAAAGCGTAAGGTAGTTATAAAATAAATTATTAATTTAAACCTACGGTTTCTGGCAGCATTGCAAACTATCGCCACCGATTTGCGTACTGAATTTGGATTGGGTATAACAGCCTTTTTTAGCAGAGCTAAGGCCATTTTTCCTCTAATAAAATCTTAACCAATTCACATATATTTGACGTTTTAGAACTTTGAAGTTCCTTTGATTATAGAGTAAAGACTGATATTTAGTTTTATATATCTATGGCATTTTATTATCTCGTTACCTCCAATCTTAAATTTTTTAAATTATTTAAGCATTATAAAAATCCATATATATATTCTATAACAAAATAAATACTTAACTGAAGCTTCCGTAAAATGGGGTGAATAGAAGCATTTGTATGTTTTAAAATAAATTTTAACAATGTTCCCGACTTTAAATATAAAAATATCTGTTAACTGAATTGACAATAAAATGTTACTGACAATAAAATGTTAAATAAGAAAATATAATATATAACTATAAGACAAAGGTTCTGATTTTTGAAAGAGATGAAGAAAGGACGGAATGCAAGATCAGTGTAAATAGTAAGATATTAGAACAAGTGAATGAAGTGGTATACTTGGGAAGTATGTTCAGTAGGGATGGAAGATACGAGATGGATGTGAAAAGGCGTATTGCTGCCGGTAACAAGGTTAACGGAGCCTTAGCTGCATTGATGAGACGGCGAAACGTCAGCACAGCTGTGCGTTTGGTCGTACACAATGCAGTTTTGGTACCGACTCTGTTTTACGGCAGCTAAACGCGGGTATTACAGAAGAAGAATGAAAGAAAGATGAATGCTGTGGAGATGCGATCTCTTCGTAGGATATGCGGAGTCAGCTTAGCTGATCGAATCCGCAATGAAGAGGTACATGGAATGGCAGGTACTAGCCACGATGTCACGGTGAGAATGAAGAAGAACGTGCTCAGCTGGTTTGGGCACGTCGAACAAATGAGTGATGAAAGAATGGCAAAAAAGATTTATGATGGAAAAGTGAGCGGTAAGAGAGGTAGGGGGAGATCTCGGTTAACCTTCGAAAACACCGTATCAAAGATACTGGAGGAAGGCCATGTAAAAAGCATGAGGACCCCCCGGAGGGCATGTATGAAGAGGTTGATGACAGTGGACGAGGCGAAAGAGGAATATAGAGACCGTAGCGTTTGGCGCTCCGTTCTCTCTGACTACCCCGCTAGGGATAAAGCGTGAAGCTAAGTTAAGTTAATATATAACTGATATATTTTTTAATTAATTAAAATATAATTTTTATTTGAAAAATTGAACTTTCCTCTCATTATACATCAATACCAGGATATATAATAATTTTGTTCTTTTAATAAAAACATTGATTGATTGATTTACCAAAGAACATCACTGCATAATAATTATATACCTAAAAAACTTTCACGAATTTTGTTTTTTGTTATTTACGCTGTAATTCTTATTCACCCCAGTTTACTGGTAAAATTATAAGAGTCTATGGCTGGAGTCGTTCAAGAACGCTAATCTCTGAAAATTGAATGTTATGTTGCCACTTGACAGTTGTGAATGTGATTTGACATATCAGATATCTAGTTTTAGCGAAAATAGGATAGTTTCTTTATTCTTATTTCTTGGTAGTTATTTTTCATTTCTGAATCTTGCTTTATAAATTATTTTCTAGTTTCTAAAACATACTCCTAAGTGTAATTAGAAAGCAACTTTTTAATAAAAAGAAATAATTAAATTGGTGTGAACGTCATCCGATGGAATTTCTTTAAGAATTGTGAACTTACGAGTATACATCACTGAAATTAAAATGATTAATAGTACTATATAATAACAAAGATTTTATACAATGGGGAATGATACTTCTCAATTGAATGGTTTGGAAATTGAAGAAAAACCAATTGAGCTAACTGATTTTTGGTCACACTACCAGGCTACAATAAATGACAGTTGCAGGTATTTCAGCCTCAAAAGTGATGGTTCCGTCTCTGTTTTTAAGGGGGAGTCAGCTTTAGGTCCTTTGTGGACTGTATCCACACCCTTGGAGAAGTTTTCTAATGTGAGTACATCAATTATCTAATTTTAAATTATTTCATATTCAATAAAATGTAAATTGAATGTCTAATATATTTTTCAGAATCTTTTGAAATATCGACATCCATATATTGTAAGATATATTTCTGCTTGGCAACAAAAATCAACATTTCATTTAGCAACAGAATATGTTCAACCATTGGCACACGTCTTAAGTTCACAAACACCTCTACAAATATGTATAGGCCTTAACAATATTTTGCAAGCCTTAGTTTTTCTTCATGAACAGGTAAGTTTGATTGTAAAGAAAGAAAAGTATTTTTTATTTTACACAATGGGGATTTTGATTTCACACTATTCCCCATATAGTAGAGGAGGCAGAGAAACTTATTGTATACATTCTGTTCCTGGTGCTCCTGATGAGTGGTAGAACTGAAAGAGTCTCACTTGAGACCAGAGCAAGAAAATAAAATAAATTCATTCCCTAATTAGGAGCCAAATTCACAACCATTATGCTGGGGGACTCCTTTCACTTTTGGGAGAGTGTCTGACTAGACACTGTTTCATGACAGCCTCTTGAAGAAATTATTTTTAATATTTAGAAGACTGTAGTAATAAAATGCATTAAATTTTAAATTATATATTTATGTTTTTAGGCAGGTATGTCACATAATAATGTTTGTGTATCATCAATTTATGTATCTGGTGATGGACAATGGAAGTTTGGAGGTTTGCAATACCTATGCACATTTTCAGAGCTCAACACAGCATATTTAAAACATGCTAGGATACATAGGTAAATCTTTATTAATGATTTAGTTGGTTATTTTTTTATAAATTATACAAATTTCACTTTTGAGACTTATAACTTATAGCTAATTCTTAAACAAAATTATAATATATAATTTTGTTTTGAGATCAGAGATGTTTGGAGATCAATTTGTGGACAATATTATATCCTATTATTTTTTAGGTATGATAAAGCAATTGACCCCAATGAAGAGTCATATGAGAATACTTCCAAAGTTGATCAATATGCATTTGCAGTACTAGTTGATGATGTATTCAAAGGACATAGTGATGGTAAACTACATGTATAAAAAGATAAACAATTACATTTCACAAATAAAGTTCACATAATTAAATGTTATAATATAATTTCAGATGATGTTCCACACTTAAAAGAGTTCAGAAAATATTGCAGGAATTGTTTACAAAATTCAGATCCAAGTAAAAGACCCAATTTGTCTGAAGTCCTGAAAGATAACTTTTTTAATCATGAATTTATATCTATATATAAATTCTTGAATTTCCTGCCACTTAAAAGTGAAGATGAAAGGAGCAATTTTTTCTCAAGTATTTTAGATAACCTTAAATGTTTTGATGAAGAAACTGTTGCTAAACAATTGGGAGGTCTATTATTATCAAGACTTACACTACTTGATACAACAGCAAGAAGGGATGTTTTACCATTTATTTTAAAACCAAGAAATGGTAATTATTTTAATATCTAAAATTTTATTATTTTTTACCGTCAAAATTATGTATAATTATTTTTAATGTATTACAGGTAGAATACAAAATGGTGAAACAAGTGGATTTTTCCATCTTAGCATATTCAAAGAACATGTCAAGCCTAGACTCCTACAATTGTTTGGAGTTAGGGACAGCCAGATTAGAATGCTATTGCTTACTCATTTTACTAAATTTGTTCATGTTTTTACTCATGAAGAACTTTCTCAGCATATTTTGCCAGAGGTAATGATATTATATTGTTTTTATATTGAAATAACACATTTATTGTACACTTAGGAAACTTTATATAAATATATAATAAACATTAAGCAATTTATTTTTACTCTGTCAATTCTGTAGGGAGTCCAAATTCTCTAACATTCAAAATTTCTGTTTCTAAATATTTTTCCTATTGTAGTGTTATATTTTTTACATTATTCCACTATAAAAAATTGAAAATAACTATTAACAATTTTATTTTCAGTTGCTTCTGGGTATTAAAGATACTGATGATGAACTGGTGGCATCGACATTAATATGTCTCAGTGAATTGGTGCCTATTCTTGGAGCAGATACAGTAGTAGGAGGTAAAAGATCAAGACTTTTTACTGATGGAAGGCCAAAAACGCAAGCAAATTTAACAAACTCCAATCCAAGGCAAGTCAACAATGCATATGTAGTGAATAAAGCACTTGAAGATTTCTACTGTTCAGAATCTGCCCATCATGATAATCAAAATTCAGATTCATATGAACAAACTATAACATTGAAAGAAAGACCATCTCCAGTAGGAGGGGAGTCCACAGAATTTAATGCCACAGTTGAAGATTCACAAAAAAATACTAACATTGATTCTGAAGAAGATTGGGATGACTGGGAGAACACGAACAGACAACTAGTGACAGTTGATTTAAAACATTCAGAAGGCTATCATATAGATGAAATACCCTTAGAAACTGATTTACCAAAAACATTATCCAATATCATCATTGAAAATGATCACGGCAACGAACCAACAATGAGGTCAACATTATTACAAAAAGCTGCACTAGAAGCTAAGAAAAATATTGTAGATATTTCAGAACTGGATATAAAAAATCAAAAGATTGATGTGAATAAGAAGAAAGATGATATTGACTTTTTTGCAGATATGATGCCTGTTATAGAGAAACCAAAAGTCATAACTGTTAATGAGGAGCAAAACTTCAATAAACTAGATTTTGTCCCAGCTGAGGCTGATGAAGCTGAAGATTGGGGGGAAAACTGGAATGATTGAGCTTTTACAAGTCGCTCATTTGGTACAACAATGACATAAGTGCATGTTTATTTAAAAAAACAATCTATCAGTCTGCTGCAATATCCCAAATATTGCAAATATCATTGTCACATCAAATAATTGAGGTATTAACATTTTAAATTGTCATTCCAAACTTAAAAAAAAAAACAAAATATTGTAAATAGCAGGAATTGAACTCATGCTTCTTGGATGATATTCAACAAGAGGTTCCGGTTCAGATCCAATTGTCTATATGTTTTTTAAAAATATATTTTCTTTTTTTAGTATTTAAGTTTTGTGTTTTACATTGATTACCTACATTATTGAAACTAATTTATAAATCTAAATAATATTGTAAATTTTTATATGTGTATAGAAACAGAATTATATTTTGAATACATATTGAATATGTTAATTTAAATGGTTGTGTATTTTTAAGTTTCCATAATTAAGATTTAAAATGTTTCCTCTTTAGTATAGTAATAAGTTTGTCTGTTTGTAAATGACCATAGTTTATGCACAATTTTTTATGATATGGATACAGGATGATTAGTCAAATAAATGACAATGTCACCAAATCATGCTTTTATTTATCTTTAATTGCTTGGAGTATTTTCTTAAATATCTAATACAATACAATACTTAATAAAATAATAACAAATATAAGTAATTTCTCTACATTACTAGCTTTTTTAAATAAATGCATTATGGAGTAAAAACAGTAAACAACTTTCAAGTATATAAATTAAAATAAAACTTAATACTTTTGACTAGAAAACAGTATAATTAATAAATATACAGTGCATTACAAACTTAACAACATTTTAATATCTTTGGCAAAAACTCACATTTAATAATATCCTTTCTATGATATGGAGCAAATAATTAAAATATCTACCCTATTTATGGAATAAAGTACTTAAATAGCTATCTTCTTTTGCTTCACAAGATCTTTTGAGCTTTCGTTAAAAACTTCAATCATCTGTTGGCGAGCCATATCGGAGAGAACTTCTAAATCGTTTCTTGTCATTCCTTTAGTTGGTATAGGAGGTAAAGTAGTAATTATTACTTTTCCTAAAAAAAAGTATATATACTATAATTTAATCATATATGTTTGTTGTGGTGCAGGGGCACATTGTCTGACTGTAAATGTGATGGTCATGGGTTCAGTTTACACAAGAGAAATTAATTGTTTTTGAAATTAGGTTTTGTTTGCACTGTCACTTAAGTTTATTTAGTAATTTAGTTATAATATGTATTTTTTTTTCATTACCTGGCTCAAATGTTTTTGTTTCATTATCAAGAAAATAATATTGACTAAATACAACAGGCATAATAGGAATCTGAGCATCAATGGCTAAATAAAATGCTCCCTTTTTAAATGGTTGTATGCTGCCTTTGTTAAAACGAGCTCCTTCAGGGAAGACCCACAATTTTGTCTGAAAATTCAAAATGTTTCTATAATAATTATATGAACATGTTAAACGCCACCATACCATATTATTTAGTACTATAATTATTAATAGAAATTATATATTATCACAAAGTTATGATAATAAAAGAAGAGTTTTGTAGTACCTTCTCTGCAACCACCCTAGCTGTTGCTTCTCTCATAAGTAGACGAGCTTTTTCAGTTTTTAAACGATCAATAAATACAAGGCCTGATAGCCAAGCACCGAAACCAAATGCGCCCGCAAACATTAATGGTCTTTTAGCGACAACAGTGCATCGCTTCATGCGGGGCCACATTTCGAACATACCTGGAAATCAATTATCAAAAAATTATTTTATACCAGTAAGTATATAACTTTAATTTAATTATACAAACCCAATATATCCAGTGAGCTTTGATGATTTGAAATTACTATGTAACATTGTTCATTATCCCAGTGCTCCAAGCCCCGCAACTCCCATTCTATTCCAACAATATAAGATGCATAACGACAAAAACGAGAGGCTACTCTAAAATTAAAATAAATAATTTAATTTTTTTGCGATTTTATATCACATACCTTTAAATAATCAATATCTTACATTAGATTCGTAACGTCACGAGGATATAATAGGACCACAGGCAGTAATACTGTACATGTTATCAACACATAGGCATAATAAAGAGAAAACTTTAAGTAATATCGAAAAACATTGCTTTTTTCATATAAAAACGGCAAGGTAAATATAAAACCCGCCAAAAATAATTCAGGATATGAATAAGAGGAAGCCATAACGAACCATAGACAAAAGGCACAAATATAAAGTATAGTAGTATTGCTACACTTAATAAATTATTTGTCACAATGAAAACACGGAGAATTTTATTGATATTTAATCAATAAAATAGGTAAATATCATATTTTTTTTCATATACATATATTATTTATATTAAATATTTTACTGTAAAGTATGTCACCTATTACAGATGGTAATTTTTTTTAAGTAATTTTCCGCGTTTTACGGGTTAGCCAAGAAAATCAAATTGCAGATACTTCTGCCTATACTTCCAGCCCATTTCAAAGTCACGTTACAATACATATATTGCTTGTTGTTTGTAGGAATGCTATAGTATATTCTTAAGGCTAGTCATGGCGCAGGGGCACAAGTGTATGACTGTAAACACGATAGATATGGGTTCGATTCCTACTCAAAAAAATGAAATGTCCTCTGGTAAGGAAGCTAATTGCGGTGTTTTAGTATGTTTTTTTTGAGAATGAAAAGTGGCATATCGGCAACGCTTAGTACTATTTTTGTATTAGTAGGTATTTACGTTATTGGTATCTCTTCGTAACTTCGTAACAGGTAACACAGTATGAATAAACATCGTGAAATTAAAAAAATAATCCAACGTCTAAGCTGTTGACTTATCGTGATTATTTTTTTAGGTATGGCCTTCAAATATTTTTTCCTATATGCCGCTCCAGTAAAAGAAGCGCAGACACTTCCGCTCAGTAGAAATATCAATGAAACAATTTTCACTATTTGCCTGCTGACTTGTTTCCAAATATGAAGTCCGTTGCTATAAAATCTAGACAGTAATACTACAAAAGATTCTTAATTAAATATCAAAGATTAGCTGCTATTGTATGCTATTATTCAAATTATAATACTTCTCCATGGTGTGCGTATATTTTAGTTATTAAAAGCGATACACGTAATAAGCGTCTTGTAATCGAATATTCATTAACGTATCCTTTACCAAATATAGAATCAAAGTTTCGATTGCAAAAAATGTATGTCCTTACTGAGGATTTTATATCAAGATAAATATTACTTGCATACTAAATTAATATTGAAAGTTATACTATCAATAATATTATCAAAATAGCTTGCTCTTTTTATATGTATATATATAAATTAAGAATGGTACAAATCGTTTATAATCGAAAATACTAAATGATCTTTATATTTTTTAAAAAGTGAAGAAGTGTCTACCGTTGAAACATGCTTCAAACGATGCGATAGATTTTAACTCAAAACGCTTTTTAACGGAATCTTCGTCAATAATTAATTGAAAAATAAAGAAAGGCCGATTGTAGAATCTATTCGTAAATTGCGTCGCTGTCTTCTCGGAACGTCATTTTTATTAATTAATTAATTAAACGGTATTTACGGAGCACGACGAGAATCAGACAAGTGTAACCGCGTGGTAGTCGACAAAGCTTTAATGAATCATTTTGATGTCAGGTAGAATCTCCGGAGCCGCGGAAATTCTTTTAAATGGAGATGTAAATCAGCTACCCTATATATATATATATATATATATATATATATATATATATATATATATATATATATATATATATATATATATATATATATATATATATATATATATATATATATATATATATATATATATATATATATATATATATATATATATATATATATATATATATATATATATATATATATATATATATATATATATATATATATATATATATAAAAAAACTC